>JARQOC010000001.1:618279836-618320960 GCA_033576535.1 Allobates femoralis | reverse complement strand
ATGGATTCAGTCACTGCCGTTATTTCCTATAGATGGATCCAGTCAGAGGAATCCACCGGAGAGATGTCCCCGTCCTCTATATTCCCAGGATCGGCCAGAAAAGGAGGAAAGTGTCACCCGGGATCATCAGGTAGATGAGGTGAGTTTTTTTCTAATTGAATTATATTTTCGGTTGTGGTCAGTATACAGCGAGTGACATAAGTATTAAACACTTAACCTATTTTCTAAGTAAATATATTTAACTAGAGATGCTATTCACATGAATTTCTCACCAGATCTCAGTAACAACCCATCCAATACACACAAATAAGAAAATCCTACCATAGAATATCCATAAATTTAATAATGTGTAATAATGAGAATTGATGCAGGGAAAAAGTATTGAATGCATGAAGAAAGAGAAGTGCAAAAATCCCTGGAAAGTCCCGACACCTGCTGAAATCTATCAGTAATTAGAAAGCGATCCTGCCACTTAGTGAGAAATAACATCAGCGGGGGCAACTGATGGCTAATAAAAAGGCATCTCATTACCAAGGTGCCACACAAGAAATATCTCATGATCGGTAAAACCAGTGAGCTCCCTCTAGACCAGGGGTGGGCTTGGCCGGGGAAGCAGAAGGGTCCATGCCCCCATGACTGCCCCCTCGCAGCTGTGCATGGCCGCCTGTTTTTTTCTTCAGCGAACTGTGACCATCATTTTATCAAACATAGATGCGCAGAGTGCAACGTGTGGCCGAGTCTTTTAGCAGTGATGCGGCCAGGCCAGCACTCAAGCAAAATTGAAGGTGCAGCAGATCTGCACGTCCATGTCTGCTAATGTGACGGCTGATATGCAGAGAGGAGTAGTACAGGAGAAGCCGGCGGGAGGTGAGCGAGGCTTGCTGCCCATGTTCAAAATACCTTTTTATGTGTGTGTGCATGTATGTGTACGTATCTGTGTCTTTGGATATGTTTGTGTATGTGCATGTCTGCATACCATCTGTGTACATGTCGGCATGTGTGTGCATGTCTGCGTTTTGTATGTGTGCATGTCTGCATCCTCTATGTGTGCATGTCTGTGTATTATGTGTGTATGTCTGCAGCCTCTATGTGTGCATGTCTGTGTATTGTGTGCATGTCTGCTTCCTCTATATATGCATGTCTGCATCCTGTATGTGTGCATGTCTGTGGCATGTCCGCGTCCTGTGTGTGTATGCGTGTCTGCATCCTGTATGTGTGTGTCTGCGTCTTATATGTGTGCGTGTCTGCGTCCTGTGTGTGCGTGTCTGCGTCCTGTGTGTGCATGCCTGCGTCCTGTGTGTGCATGCCTGCGTCCTGTGTGTGCATGCCTGCGTCCTGTGTGTGCATGCCTGCGTCCTGTGTGTGCATGCCTGCGTCCTGTGTGTGCATGCCTGCGTCCTGTGTGTGCATGCCTGCGTCCTGTGTGTGCATGCCTGCGTCCTGTGTGTGCATGTCTCTGTATTGTGTGTGCATGTCTGCATCCTGTATATGTGTATGTCTGCGTCCTGTATATATGCATGTCTGCATCCTCTATGTGTGCATGTCTGTGTATTATGTATGAATGGCTGCTTCCTGTATGTGTGCATGTCTGCGGCATGTCGATATGCATGTCTGCGTCGTGTGTGTGTGTGTGTGTGTGTCTGCGTCCTGTATGTGTGCATGTCTATGTATTGTGTGTGCATGTCTCTGTATTGTGTATGCATGTCTGCATCCTGTATGTGTTTATTATTGCGTCCTGTGTGTGCGCATGTCTGCGTCCTGTATGTGTGTATGTCTGCGTCCTGTATGTGTGCATGTGTGGGTTTTGTTTATGTGCATGTCTGGATACTGTATGTGTGTATGTCTGTGTCCTGTATGTTTGCTTGTATGGAGTGGATTCAGAAGCTGAGCCTGCTCTAGACTGGGCAGATGTTTGATGTGATTCATAGTCAGCATCATCCTGTGACAGCAGTGATCAGAGCTCGCTGTGATTGCTGCTGTCTTTAATATTTAAATGTCTTTGTCAATTACAGTCCATGGCATTTTGTGTGATGGCCGGTGCATGCACTCATCGCTCCCATCAGCCCCTGTGACGCAGTTGCGGGTTGCTGTTGGGTTGTCATGTGTTCCTGTGGTTGTTCTATGAAGTCGGCCTGAGGTTGGTCTACTTGGAGGATGTCACAAAGTGCCAGGATGTTATTACTGCACGTTCATTTTGTAGTGAGCGGTGATAGTAACAGCTCCTGGCACTGACACTATGATAGTAAGTGTGGCGGCAGGGAGAAAAATACTTAATATTCTCCCTGTAGCTCACACCATTCCAGTAAGCCAGCTAACCATGTTTAAAATGCTATTTACCTGTAGATTAACCCTATATCTGCAGATAATTTGTTTCTCGAAGTGATAAGTGTGGAAACACTGGGGTCAGTGGGTGATCTCATCCGCTGGCCCAGCTGCCTTTAGAAAGACCGCATGGACCAAGGCTCATCCCAACTGAACTCCTTAAAGGGGAACTCTAGGGAGAGAAAACAATTTAGTACTGTCCCTGCCCTCCTACTCTGCTGCTGCATGAAGCTCTTAATTTTCTGTCCCATGAGGGAGATCAAAGGAGCAGGTATGATTATATGGATTTATAAGTAATCTATAGATCCTAGAACTGCAGTGTACGGCTCTGCTTCATCATATAGGAGGGCAGGGACTGTGCTAAAACGTTTTCTCTCACTGGAGTTCCCCTTTAACCGTGGGCAGAACACTACTCAGACCACACAGGGTGAGGGAACCACACAATGATAAGATCCCCAACAGTCAAAAGCATTTAACACATACCAAGCAAAACACACAATATAACAGGCAACAGAGGCTCACCCTTCTGCTGGCTCACCAGGGATTAGAATATTTGTGCCTCAGGGCTTTCAGGGTCAATTACTCCATTCCAGCATCACCCCGCTTTTGGCAGGCACCCAACGAGAAAGGAATAGCAGCAAGCATAGGAAGCTGACCGAGCACAGCAAAGTCTGTAGCCACGTGACCGAATTTCCCCAACCTACCTATCATTTTTAAGTAGTTTCTAGTATTATGACAGGATGTTATCCTGGTATCTGGAACCGAAATTCCTAGGCAGTGGTTCCAATTGGGACCAGAACCTCTAGGTTGAAGCCATGTAGTATATCAAGACACGATGTGATCCTCTTGTCGGGGCCAAAGTCCCTAGGCTGAGATCACAAAGCATAAAGAACTCCTGGTGACTGAAAAAAAGTCCCTTTTATATCTCAAGCCTACACTTCAAGGTATTGTGGTTTTCCAGGATTGGTGGAATAAGGCTTTGCTCTTATTGGCTGGATTTCAAGTTGAATGCTTAATTCTCCTTTGAGTGATATAGACAAAGGGGGTGAGGTGATGTTATGTTTAATTAGCAATCCACAAACTTAGACAGTGGTGGCTCCGAATTGTCTGGGAAGAACAATGACTTAGCACACATGAGCTAATAAGCAAAAGGTGAAGAAGTCTGGCCAAATTAAGAACATTAACCTTTGCCATGCATTGAAAAAAGCTGTGTCTTCACAATAAGTTCTTTTTAAAGAGGTGTCCAGGATATTTGTAGGATTTCACTCTCCTAACATTGTGTAATTTACTATTAGGATTCAGCTCTTTTCACGCTCTCTGCGCTCATTATATTACCTCTCTATATGCAATTTGCACAAAAAGAATCACTTGATACCCGCTTTCTCTTCTGCTTCTTCAATGGAGGTTTAATCATGGTGTTGGGGGTCAGCGGCGGCACTGTGGGGCAATGCTGTTGGGGGCCCGAGGCTGGGAAGAGGAGGTGTCCCGCAGATTATCACAGAGCGCCAATAATCTCCCGACAGTTTACGCAATGGCCAAAAGGAAAATGGCTGTGGAGGCAGCGCAGGTCTAGATGAAGATCTTGGTTGACCACCACCACTGCGACCCTGCCTCCTGTGAACGCGTTCATCCACCACCTGGCCCCCCCCCCCCCCCCCCCATGCCCCGGTAAGCTACTGTTCAGATCATAAGACGCACCCCCATTTTCCTCCACTTCTGGGGGGAAAAAGTGTGTTTTATAATCCGAAAAATATGATATATGGTCACAATCCTGGTATATATTTCCCCCTATCATGGAACCATCCTAGTGTATATGGCTGCTATCATGCCGAAGACATAAAACAAAAGCATACTACTCGCCTTTCCTTCACTCCCTGAGAATGCGGTGTCCTCTTGTGATGCCAGAAACTGACACTGAGTTGAAGTGCCAGGGTATTCGCTGCTCATTGCCAGGGGTTATAAGAGTGGGGAGCAGTGAATACGTTTTGTCTTCTGCAGTCTGAATGTCTTCAATAAAATGGCGTCAGGGGAAGTGCATGCGCAGACTGCAATCTTTGGCACCATTATATTGAAGACAGTCTGTAGTGCTGCCCTCTCCCCAAGGAATGAATATTCATACTTCATTACACTTTTGTGATCGGTCTGTTGTGTGACTCATTCACTGCAGACAGAGAAGGGAGGGGGAGGAGGAGTGAGTGATCTTTGCTGCAGCTTTGAGCTATTCATGTCATTGTGTGTATCTGAGACGTGTGTAGTGTGTGCAGTCTGTGATATTTCTATGTGATTATAAGAACATTTGATCATTTGCTAAGTAGATACACACATAACATGTCTAGAGGAAAACCAACCTTTATATATTAGAAATCTTACAGGTAGCACAGTGCAGAACAAAACACATCACCCCCTTCCAGATCAGAGCAGAGTCGGGAGGGAGTGAACACAAGCCTGGATGGGTGTGGATATTTAAATAACACTTATACTGCAGCCGGACTAATCGACTGGTAATATAATGGAAAGGACTAATGCAGGAGCTGCCTGCAGGGTCTGAAGATGCTGATAACATGGAAACTACAATGGTACAATAATGATTTTTACATGTTTTTAAAAGGTCTGCCCAGGCCCTATTGAAGGGTAAAAATGAATTGATAGAGTCCATTTTAATAAACATCATCATTATACTTACCAGGCCCCGCCGTCCCATGCCCTGCCAACCCACCGCATGTAGTTCGGGGGGTCGATTAACAACTTCCGGAGATACTCACTGCACTGTCTCCAACAGTCAATCACAGACGCTGTCACACAGAATGGGCGTCCGTGATTGGCTGCATGAGTAATCTGCAATTAGCCCATACATTCTAGTATGGTGGAATGTATGGGCTGGTTTCAGCTTACTCCAGCAGCCAATCACAAATGCCCATTGTCTGTCACAGCGTCTGCGATTGGCTGTTATGTCCATCACACAAATAGTCATGTAAAAATATATTTAAATATTGACGTAGTACTCCACAGCATTTTTCTCAGCGCAGATAAAGAGGACAGCTACGGGCTGCCGCCCTCCGCAGCCTGGCTTTACCTTGGCTGGCAATTGAAATGCAAGGAAGCCCATTATTTTATTAAAATGATTTAAATAAATAATTTTTTTTAAAAATGCGTGGGCTCCAGCCATATTTTGATCGCCAGCCAGGTAATACCAGGCAGCTGGGGACTGGGATTTTTAGCTTGGTAAGGCCCAAGTGTTCTCGATCCCGCACCCTGAAAACTACAGCCCGCAGCGGCCTCTCGAAATGGCACATTCATCATAGCGCCATTTCCAGGCGCTTTACCAGGCTCTTTCCAGCGGCCCTGTTGGGGAGTGTCACACTGGGTAATAATGGGGTTAATACCAGCTTTGTATTGTTAGCTGGTACTAAGCCCGAAATTCATGATGTCAGGCCAAATTAGACCCAGCCATCATGATATTTCTAGTAAACGTTAAAAAAAAAAAAACACAGTAGAATTTTCTTTTAGAAATAAAACACAAGGGGGGCGTGGCCTGGAAGGAGATGTGAGCGGTCGCACTTCCTAGAGCTCCCGCCGAGTGCCCGCCATTAATCCTGGTAAATAGCCTGTGAAGAAGCTCCTGACCCCCTGGAACGGTGCCCGGAGACCCCCGGTACACAGCACAGCAGCGGGAGCAGCCCGGAGCCGCTAATATGACCCGCCGCCGTCAGAGAGACGCGGGCGCGGGAGACACCACGGGCCTCCAAGATGGCGCCGACAAGAGAGAGGAGGCGGAGAAGGCAAACGCTGCTTGCCAGCGGCGTATGGCGGCTGCAGAGAAGCTTGCCCAATTCGCAAGGAAAGAGGAGAGCTGTGCTGGAGGGATGGAAGATGGAGGTGAGGAGGCTGGGGAGGAGGATGAATCCCCCATGATTGAGGGAGAAGAGGAGGAAGTGGAGGGGCCCACACAGGAGAAAGGCACTGGGGGAGCCGGGCAGATCCAGACAGAGGACATTGTGCTAGCAGAGCCCACATTGAAGGATGTATTTGCAGTGGTGTCCTATTGCAAGGAAGCTCTGAAGACACTGACACAGCAGGTCCTAGGAGTGCAGGGAGAGATATCCACAATTAAGAAAGATTTAAAGAAAGTGGACACTAGGACTGGAGCTGTGGAGGAAAGAGTGAGCACAGCAGAGGATCATATAGCAAAAATGCAGAAAATGGAGAAAAAGTATATCCAACAAATGTCTGAACTGGCTGCAAAAACGGACGATTTGGAGAATCGCTCCAGACGAAACAATTTGAGAATAGTGGGCATCCCTGAGAAGGCTGAGGGGAGAAACCCCACTGAGTTCATTGAAAAATGGCTTGGAGAGAAATTTGGCTCTGAAACTCTGACAAGACTGTTTGCTGTGGAGAGAGCGCATCGGGTCCCTATGCAGCCTCAGCCGCCTGGTAAGGGCCCCCGCACAATTCTCGCAAAGATCCTTAACTACAGAGACAGGGATATCATTCTGCAGAAGGCCAGAGATATGGAGGAGCTTACACTTAATGGTAACAGGATCGCCATATATCCTGACTACTCGGTGGTGGTACAGAAGCAAAGAATGAAATTCTCCACTGTAAAGAAGCGTTTGAGAGAGATGAACGTAAAATATTCTATGATCTTCCCAGCAAAACTGCGAGTGACGGCGTTGGGAAAGGTCTCCTTTTTTGTGGATGCTGAGGAAGCCTCGCAATGGCTGGATATTAACACAAGGCGTATCAGGGAAGCTGAAGAATGTGATTGAACTATGAGAATCCTGGATGTGACTTTGAAAAGGTGTTGACGACACAGATGGACGCCTGGTTACTGACTCTGCAACTGTGTTTTTTGTCCTGGACAGACGACAAGCAGAGGGGCGATAGATCTGATGACTCTTCTTGTTCCTCTTTCTTGTTTTTCTTTTTGGACGTTATTTTTCTGCACCCCTGGTCTTATTGGACAAACGGTGTGATAAGCATGGAGAGGGGGACGATAATAGAGTAATAGGGGGACAGGGGAATGTTGGGAATACTCGATAAATATTGTTGTTTAAATATTATGCGGTTCTAAGGTAATAGCTGTTACTAGAATATTTAAATTTACAGGTATACAGGTTGGAAATGATGTTTAAGCGGGCACGGGCGGGCGGGGGAAGGACGCACCAAAGATGGTGTGGAAAAGGTACTGTCCATACTCATTGCAAGATGGGAGATGGCAGGTGCTGGGTCCTTCGGTGGTAATGGGTCCAAGGTTCGGAGACCCCACTCTCGATGAGAGTACTACACAGACGATTGGGGAGCGAAAGGGGGGGTGGGCAAGGAAAGAGGAGGAGGAAAAATGGGAGGAGGGGGGAAGACAGCTAAGCACAGGGACAGCAGCAAAACGAATACAAATTATCTTAGTTGATGGGGGAACGGAATAATATTATTTGCTGGAATGTACGAGGGCTTTCGGATAAGTCAAAAAGAGCCGCGGTTATTCAATACGTGCTGGACCGTAAGCCATCAGTGATATGCCTTCTGGAAACTCATTTGACAGCTGATACAGTAGATCTCTTGAATAGAAGGTGGGCGCAGAAGGCATACCACTCCACCTTCTCTTCATATGCTAGGGGAGTCTCAATATTAATACATAAATCGGCACAATATGAAGAGATAGAAGTGGAAACAGATACTGATGGACAGTATGTGATGGTGGTTTGTAGACTGTCTGGACAATTACTATGTGTTGTGGCAGTATATATCCCTCCGCCATATTCTAGTACCAAATTAAGGAGGATAAGAGAGACGGCAGAAAGGAGAGGGGTAATGCCATTTCTGTTGATAGGAGACTTCAATAATGTGATGGATACACGGTGGGACAGGAGCGCCACTTCTGGGGGGTTAGTAGAAATACTCTGACCCCATTTGGTTCATTGATACAAGAAATGGGGTTGACGGATCTTTGGAGGGTCAGAAATGTAGAGGTGAGATGTTTCTCTTGTTTTTCGACATCATACGACACACTTTCACGTATTGACATGGCCCTGGGAAACAGTCTATTGGATGGGCTGGTAGGGGAGGTGAAATACTTAGCCAGAGCGGTTTCAGATCACAGCCCGATTCTTGTTTCCCTTAGACGACCGGGTTCAGTGGGGACTATGGCGGGAGACTGGAAAATACACCCAGTGTGGCTGCGCACTATTGATATGGTCAAAATTGAAAGGGAATTAGAGGAATTTTATAATTATAATGAGGGAAGTGCGGATCCACTGATAGTTTGGGAAACCATGAAGGCATACCTAAGGGGAATTCTGTTTCGGGATATTTGCAGGTGTAAATCACAAAATAAACGGAAGGAAAAAGAAAGTATACAGAAGTTGGAGAGAGCAGAAATGGAGGCAGCAAAGCAGAGTGATATACATAATAAGAAAATACTACGAGAAGCACAAAAGGAGGTGAATAGAGTCCTTATGGAAAGGGCAGATAGGAAAATGGCATTCCAGAAACTGAGATTCTTTGAAGAGGGGGAGAAGGTGGGTCATTTATTATCCATCATAGCAGCAGCACAGAGGGGGAACCAGTTTGTCCATTGTTTAATGGGCAAGGGGGAGAACGAAAAACGAACACAGAGGACATTTTGGAGGTATTTGTGCAATTTTATGGGGATCTATATACTTCACAAGTAGGATCAGATGAAAGAGAGGTGGAGGCATTTCTGGCTGCGGCATCTTTACCCACTCTGTCAATGGAGGATAGGGACTATTTGGAGACACCTATAACGGTGGACGAAATAGGGGAGGCATTGCATGGCATGGCCAATGAAAAAGCCCCGGGGTCTGATGGACTCCCAGCGGAAGTCTATAAGAGATTAGAAGAAATTCTTTTACCCAGATTGCTGGAGGTTTATGTGGAGGCTAAGAAACATGGGGTATTACCTACATCCATGAGAGAGGCAACTATAGTAGTAATCCCTAAGGAAGGTAAAGACCCTGCGAGCCCAGAGTCATACCGGCCTATCTCATTGCTGACGGCAGATGTTAAAATTCTTGCAAAAGTACTGGCAAATCGTTTAACGAAGGCGATTTCACACTTAATACACCCAGATCAGGCCGGCTTTATGCCAAATAGATCTACGGCGACTAACTTACGAAGATTATTTTTGAACCTGCAGCTGCCGTCAGACAATATGGGTAGAAGGGCTATAGTGTCTCTTGACGCCCGCAAGGCCTTTGACAGTGTGGAGTGGGGGTACTTGTGGAGGGTGATACAGTATATGGGATTTGGACCGCAATTTACATCGTGGATACAACTCCTGTATGCCCAACCTACTGCCAAAATTAGAGTGAATGGGGCCATCTCTAAAAAGATAGACCTACAGAGAGGTACCAGACAGGGGTGCCCGCTATCACCCCTGCTGTTTGCCATCGCGGTGGAACCTCTAGCCGCTACCATAAGAAACTCCAGTGATATAAAGGGGTTTAAATTCGGTGAATATGTGGAAAAAGTCGCGTTATACGCGGATGACATCTTGCTGTTTCTGGAGGACAGCGGGGTTTCGTTGCGTCATGCCATACGGACCATTGAGAGTTTTGGGAAGCTTTCGGGACTTACTATTAATTGGAATAAGTCCAGTCTGTTTAAAGTAGATCAAGAGGAGATAGGTACAGAGGTGGAAGTGGACTCGGGAGAACTGAGTAGGGTGGAACAGTTCAAGTATTTGGGCATTTGGGTGTCTTTGCCCATCACGGATTATTTGCAATTGAACCTTGTTCCGTTACTGACGGTGCTGAGGCGTAAGGTCACAACATGGAATAAGCTATGTTTATCCGTGGTGGGGAGAGTTAACTTGATCAAAATGATCTTAATGCCCAAATTACTATATATACTGCACAACTCGCCCTTATGGATTCCTCAACGCAGACTTAAGCCTATTAATGCCATTTTCCGGGAATTAATTTGGGGGAAGAGACAGCCTAGGATTCGGCTTGAAACACTGCAAAGACCAAAGGACGATGGGGGACTGGCACTGCCTCATGCTGGGATTTATTTTTTGGCAGCTCAAGGTCAGCACTTGAGGGGCTGGGCATGTAAATCGGAAAACAGCCATGGTATGCAAATATTGGGAAACATAACTGGTAGATCCCCTTTGACTGATGGACTTGAGGATGGGTCTGTAGGTATACTGGGGAAGACATACCCTACGCTTGACCTTGCACAGAAGGTATGGACGAAACTTAAACAATTGAGAGGAGTGACAAATTTGACCAAGTACACTCCCATATGGGATAATGGGAATTTCCCGGAATTAATTAAAATGGGTCGACTCACGGAATGGAAAAATAGAGGCATTATATATATGCATCAAATTATGGATAGACAGGGATTAAAGACCTTTCAACAACTAAAACTGGAATTTGGACTCCCGGAATCGGGTTGGCTTCAGTATTTACAGATACAACATGCAGTAAGTAAACAGGGTGAGTCCGGTGCATTACGAATACAGGATGATATTGTCCTGGATTATGTTTGTCATGAGGGACTCTCGACTGGAGTGATATCATGCACATATAGGGATCTCCTGCATACATTCCTCCTTTCATTTCCTATAAAGACACGATCGAAATGGGAGGAGGAAATGGGACACATACCGGATGATAGGTGGACTAGTATCCTGGAATATATTCCTAAATTGTCTATTTGTGAATCGGCTAGGCTCTCGCATCTCTATGTGGTGCACAGAGTGTATCGCTCGCCGATGGTTATGCACCGAGCAGGCCTGAGGGCTGATTCGGAATGTCCGAGATGCAGAGGAGTTGATGCGGGCATATTCCATATGATGTGGTCCTGCCCTAGATTATCCACATACTGGGCAGCGGTAATTAACCGAATAAATAGAGTGTATGGGTGTGAGGTGCCTGGAGAACCGGTGGTTTGCTTACTGGGATATGTAGAGGAAGTGAATATTGAAAATACATTTAAAATAATGATTGCAAAATTGCTCTTTGTAGCAAGGAAATTAATTGCAAAATTCTGGATACGAGATGTCCCCCCAAGCAGAGAGGAATTTATAAAACAGGTGGATAGTCTAATGCATATGGAAAAGGGTATCTATGGGAAAAGAGAAAAAATAGCGGTATTTGAGAAAATGTGGTTACCCTGGATAAATTCTAGATAAGAGGAGGCAATGTGTCATTAAACTGTGCCGGGTACAAATTGAATTGATTATGCGATATAATTGATGTGCCTTATTGATGATTAACTTGCTAAATGTCATTATGAGCTGCTGTGTAATGTGCTAGCTGTCGGGTGGGAGGGAGGGAAGGGAGGGTGGGGTTTGGGACTGTAGTTCAAGTGAAAATGAGACATGTTGTCTCAATGCATTTGTGTAATCCTGACTGGTTTAATTAATAAAAATTTATATGATTGAAGAAATAAAACACAAAACACATTTAGGGCTTCATCTTTATTTAAAAAAAAAAAAAAACCTTCCCCTGACATAATCCAGGTCTTCTTATCCAGCTCTGCTACATCTTTGCCAGCAGACACATACGTCTGCTGGTGGAGAGAGCAGGCACAGAATGAAAGCTGAGTGCCGTGTGAAAGGTTATCTGAGTTCACTAACCCCAGCATCACCCGACTCCCGGAGCCCCGCCATAAAGTGGGTGCTTCTCTCATTCACTTATGGCTGGGTTCCGGGTGGAGCTTCAACACCAACAAAGGCCAAAGTGCAAAGGATTAAATACATTTCAGTAACAAGTTCAATACTTTTCCCAGTGTCGTTTCTCATTATTACACATAAGTTATGGGCATCTATGGTTTGATTTATTTGCCTGTGTGGATTGGATGAGTTGTTGCCTACATCTGGTGAGAAATTCATGCCAATGGCACCTTTAGAAATATATTGATTTTAGAAAATTGCTGACGTGTTCAATACTTATTTCACCTGATGTAAATGTTTAATGAGTTTATATAAGATCGTGTTAAGCTTCCTGCTGTTTGTAAATTGAGATTTAATATGGATGAATGTAAAGTTCTTCAGTGTAGATGTAAGTCAGGGAGTAATAGCACAATGCCAGGTAGCTGCTTCTAAGGCACAACTGCCTGGAATGAACAAAAGTGAGAGCTGGAGGAAGGTTCACTGCTCACCAGTGATGAAAGGCTTCTTTACTGTAAAGGTAGTGACAGGGGAGAGAGGTGAATATTACATTAACTTGAACAGCGGGCCCACGTGATCATCAGCTGTAGAAGCGGCAATTGCATGTGTGAATATTCATTGCTTCCCACCCATCATCTTTGGCATGGGAAGCAGTCAATATGCCAGACGAAATATTATGCATGCTCACTAGTGATGGGCGAGTCCTAAATTACTCGGAATCGCTTGACTCTAGCGAGTTCGAGCCCGGGACTCGCTACTCGTTGCGAGTCTAGCGAGTCCAATGTTAATGAATGGGGAAGCGAGTGATAGCGAGTAATGTGCGATTTAAAAATCGCAGATGTGTCTCGGAAAGCGCTCGCATTGCCGTGTTGGAAACCCCACTCGCAACTGTATTTTGCTGCTGTCTCCGAGGCCAAACTCGCATGTGTTTGTCTTATTTGGCGCCGATGAGGCGAGGCAAGCGATTTTCTACAGCAAACCCCATGCTTTTAGCAAACAGGAAATAAGCCGACTCGAGCTGCCAGGCTGGACGCGCACACACACACAGCAAGCAAGGCCCCTGTCAACACCCTGAAGTTGATTGACCTGGTGGAGGCTCGGCCCCTGCTTTGGCTGCCCACTGACCCTGCCTATGGGGATAACGTCCACCGGACTACAGCCTGGAGGGAGGTCGCTCAAGTCGTGTTCCCTGCATTCCATCGCAGTGGCCAGGATGCACAGAGCAATATGGGTGAGTTAAATGTGTTCACACGTTATATTGCATTTACCGTATATAGTCGTGTATAAGCCGACCCGTGTATAAGCCGACCCCTCTACTTTTGCCCCAAAAAACTGGGAAAACATATTGACCGCCATCCTGGTATATAGCGGCTATCACTGGTAGACAGCCCCCCAGCAGAGTATACAGCTCCACCTGCAGAGTATACAGGCCCCCCAGTGTGTATACATGCCCCCGATAATAGGGTATACAGCCCCCCCGTGGGTATACAGGCCCCCCAGCAGTGGGTATACAGGGCCCCCATAGTAGGGTATACAGCCCCCCCGTGGGTATACAGGCCCCCAGCAGTGGGTATACAGGGCCCCCATAGTAGGGTATACAGCCCCCCTGTGGGTATACAGGGCCCCCAGCAGTGGGTATACAGGGCCCCCAGCAGTGGGTATACAGGGCCCCCACCCGTGGGTATACAGGGCCCCCATAGTAGGGTATACAGGGCCCTCAATGTGTTATCATGCGCCGTCGCATGGTTGCCTATATTTGGATGGGGTTACAATAGTACACTTAGTTAAGGGCTGGTCCTCCTGGCTCTGAAGGCCAGGGGGTTGCGTGTATATAAATACCACTAATGAGCGGAGTCTGGTGCCCGCACTATTACATTCTCTATGCGTTGACATGTGCCCTGCCCCATTTGTGATTGTGACCACGTGAGCTCAATGTCCGTAATGCTGTTGATGATGTTACACACTGTCGTGTCCATGTGCCTTGTATACACATTACACACACAACATGAATAAAATGTTATTGTTGATTTGTACACATACTTTTAGTGTTTCAAATGTTACAGAGGTCTAAACCCGGTTTGAAATCATTTCACAGTTGACCTGATTATCAAACGGTGGAGGAGCTGTCGGGATCAACACAAAAAGCAACACCGCAAGATCATGGAGGGGAAACCGGAAGCTGATCCAGGGCCGATCTATCGCCACTACGACCGGTTGTCCTTCCTTGAACCGGTGGTCCGTATGCCAAGGTATGTGTCTGCTGCACTGTTGTGTACTATTATTGTTATTATTATTTATTTATATAGCACCATTAGGTTCCATGGCACTTTACATGAGGATAAGGGTTAACGACAAAAAACAGTACATGAAGACAATCAGGTCATACAGGTACAAGAGGAGAGGACCCTGTCCACGAGGGCACACAGTCTACGTATGAAGCTCTATAATGAGTGTGCTGGTTTACATACCCACACTGGGGTTTGTTTCTGCCATGGTGCAACACAATTCTATTACCTTTGGCAATGATCCAGGACATACACATTTATAGTCACATTGTGACGTTGGGACAAATAAGCAATGTTCTGCAGGGTGGTCAGACACAATGTTCCGTGACCTCACAATTAGCTATTATTGTTGGCATGTTTGTGGAACAAAGCCATGTTCTTCCCTGCAATGGCCTCTAAGGTGTGTGGCCTTGTCTGCTTTGCCTGTCATAAGCCTCATTTGTATCAGTTCCAAATGGCCTCGACTTGCATAAGGGCCACATACATCCCTACACGTTTAGTTGTGGGTGTTTTTTTCGGCTAAATAACGTTGCAAGGATATACCCCTTTTGCACTAAACTGTTTGTACACCATCCCAGATTGTTGACACAGTCACACACATTTGAGGACATACCCTCTATCACTACAAATACGTGTGGTTCAGTTTCCCATGGGTATATTTGGGCTGCAAGGTGATGGTGTAGATATTAGGGCCCACATGTGAATTTTAGTTTTTTTGTCGTTAACTCATGGCCACATTACGAATCCTCCGGAAAACATAGTGTATTAATGCTGTATAAAATCAAACTAAAGAGGGCCATATTTTAAGTGCAACAGGCTTTTATGTCCAAGGTCCTTTAGGAAACCCAAGGTTTGCCCTTGCTGCTCCCGGTTTTTTGTTCGGCCCCGTTGGAATAACTGTAAAACTGTCCATCTGTGCATACCACCTTGTTTGGTACCAACGATGTGTGACCTGCTGCTCAAAAACAACCCATACTCTATGTCCATTACAGTTGTTTGGTGTGTTTTATTTACCAAGACATTCCTGATTAGCATACATGGCAGCAAAAAGGAGTGTAGGCCACTAACGCCGAATGCTCATGTGTCACCTATGCTGCATGACTCCATTTCCTGTCTTGCTCATCTGCCCTATAGATCTGGGTTATGTGCATTGAGACCAAGGCCGCCCACACTGTGTCTTTTTGTGTCCATCTGATGGCAAACAACCTGAAGAATGTGTTTGCCTCACAGTGTCAGGCTATAGCTTTGTCCACATAAGTTTCCACAAAAGTCAAAGCAATAGTTGTGGCCACTAATATGTCTTCAAGTGCCTAAATAGCTGTCCTGCCTAAGGCAGGGCACAGTGTAACAGTGCAGACAAATTTTTAAATTTCTAATGTAATGCCAAAAAATCGTGGACCAACACTACCCACACATAGAATATTGGTTGAGGCATGAGCCAAAATGTCCTTAATGTATTTGCTGCAATTCCATCTTAAGGCCAACAATGAAAAGACACAGAATACACAGATACACTGAGTCAAAAAGCGTGCACACTTTATGTTTGGCCTATGGTTTTGTTTCCAAACGCAACCTATTCACCAAATTTTTTTTATATTTACCACAGAGGTGCTCACTACCAGAGGCGGCGTAGTAACCCGCCACCACAGCTGCTGAGGAGGCGAGGGAGGCCCCTGAACCACCCCGTCTTGGAGTGCAGGGAGGAGGGAGTAGCCACCACCACCACCTTTGGGCATGGCCGGCCACAGAAGAAGAGGAGGTTGAAGGGCCACCACAACCGTCTCCCCAACAAAACCAACCTCTGGCCATCCAGCTTCCTCCACTGCCGACTGCCAGCAGTGTGGGGAGTCAACAGAACCCCAGCAGCCCTGCTCAGATCCGGGGCACAAAATGACCACCTTGGACAATGTGATGCTGACTTTGCCGCAGTCTCATACCTTTCTTGGCTCTCATTCCATTGGAGAGACGACTGCGGGCAAGGTCAGCAATCCACATTGTCCTTGATGCCTGTCGGCCCCCAAACCACCCTGGCCAGGTATTTTCTTATTTGGAGGGGTGGCAGCAGTCAAGCTCCAACAGACTGGACAGGCCCAGACCCCGGGACAGCTACGTGGCGACCCAGAGGTGGTGTCCACCAAACATGGACCTACCAAACCAAGGCCATTGCGAGACACGGCCCAGATGACACACCTACAGGGTAACAAACATTGGGGGAGGCTATTCATGGGGCTCTGGACCTCCTCTACGACCAGGGTGATGGTGGCCCGGTAGAGGCTACCCCACAGAATGAGCCAACTACCACCAGCTGTAGGGCCACTTTTTTTGTTTGTTTGTTGTGTTAGACAACAAGTGCATTGCACAATTTATTTTTGTTTTTTTCTGTTTTGTTAGCTTTTAAAAAGCAAAAAAAAAAAAAAATCTGACATCTTTGCCATTAAGGCGTAATAATACACATTTTAAAAAAACTGCTTTGTGTCTGTCTTTTTTCAGGGAATGGATGTGTAGGTTTTTTTGTGGGTGGGCTTAAAGTCATCATCATTAGCAAGTACTTTACGGCCGCATGGCGCATTAAGGCACCTTGGTTAGTATGTGTAAAATCATGACTGCACATACAAATGTTGCTGACAAATAAATAGTGCCTGTGTTTGGAGAGGTTACTTTATGACTCGGTATGGCAACAACACTAGGAACACAGATGCGAGAGGCTGGGACGTCTACTTGCAACACAGCGCGTCTACGCGTTTATCTCGTAGCGTACAGTGGGACCCTTCGCCAGGCTCCAGCAGGATCATAGTACAAGCAACGTCCTCGATGCAGACATAGGCTTGTTGACTCCAAAAATTAGCTCAAAGGGCTTAATAAACTCTTTTTAGAAATAGAGGAGGGCGCGTGGCCCATACTATATTCTTGCTTGTCCTGAGAGCATAGTACAAGCAACGTCCACTATGCAGGCATAGGCTTGTTGCCTCAAAAAATTAGCTCAAAGGGCTTAATAAACTCTTTTTAGAAATAGAGGAGGGCGCGTAGCCCATACTATATTCTTGCTTGTCCTACGAGCATAGTACAAGCAACGTCCACGATGCAGGCAGAGGCTTGTTGCCTCAAAAAATAAGCCCAAGGGGCGGGATCAAAATTTTTAGAATTAATGCAGGGCACTTGAGCCAAACAATATATTTTATTGCAGTTGGAGAAATGCCCACTATGCAGGCATAGGCTTGTTGCCTTGAAAAATTCAGCCAAGAGACTGTATTGTATTGTCTGACAAAAAACAACGTTCAAAAATCATCACAAGTGCATGCAGTAGTAAAGTAACATTACTGAAACTGATTGTGTAGTTTTGTTGTCATGCAGCAAGTGTAGCAGGAACATGAGTTGTCAAAGCTTCTTAGCAGAGGCACATTGTTTATCCTTCGTGTCAGAAAAGGACATAATGTTTAAACCGCAGTCAGTCAAACATATCAAATTTGATTATGTCCCTCTAGGTTTGGGTACTGTCGTCTGGAGGGGTTAAGAAGTTTGATGATATACAGTCCTTGTTAAACTTAATGCGAGTCAGCCTGTCGGCATTTTCTGTAGTAAGCCGTGACCTTCTATCAGTGACAATTCCCCAGCGGCACTGACAACACGCTCTGATGTCACACTAGCAGCTGGGCAGGCCAGCACCTCCAAGGCATACAAAGCGAGCTCTGTCCAAGTGTGAAGCTTGGAAACCCAGTAATTAAAGGGTACAGAAGGGTCGGTTAGGAAGCTGGTACTGTCACTGACATACTCGTTCACCATGTTGGAAAATTGTTGTCTCCTAGTCAAGGTGACCGTAGGTATGATGCATTGTTGATCGGAAGGTCTGTTGAACATCGCCCAGTTGGTGGACATCTTACCCCCACCTCTTCTTGACATTGATGACGTTTGTGTCCCAACCAAAGGCTGCTGTTGCAAAGAGCTGGTTCTTCAGGGTATAGTGGAGTCAGATGGTGATATGGACAGCAAATGGTCAACAACAACACTCTTGAAAAAATCCATCGTTAAGCCCCTGGGTGACTGCAACAGCAGCGACGGAAATTTGTCTTTGTATCTGGGGTCCAAAAAGGTTGACAACCAGTAGAGGTTGCTGGCATATATGTGAATGACGCGTGGATCTTGGGAGAGACATTGAGACATTACGTCAGCCATGTATGCTAAGCTGCAAAGACTCATCTCCTCGCTTACAACAGAATGAGGATCACTACGCATCATGGCCTCTACATCGGTCTCCGCCTCTTCCTCTTCAGCCCACCCATGCTGTACCGATATAAACGTAGGGTTGGGAGTACCATCAGGGTTCACATCAGTACCACAGAAAAATGAATCTTCTTCATCATCACCCTCATCACCTTCTTCTTCCAGACCCAATGTAGCCTGCTGATATTGGCTTGGCTGGCTAGGATCAGCGATGTTAAATTCTGGCTCCATAGCCATCCGCTGGGCCCTCAAAGATTCTGTGTTCAGATTCAGGAGCGATTCTTTAAGCAAACAGAGCATCGGGATGGTGAGACTGATAATGGTCTGATCACCGCTGACAAGTTTGGTGCAGTATTCAAAGTTCTCCAGCAACTCGCAAAGATCAGCGATCCAGACCCACTCGAAAGTAGTAATGTGTCTGGTCTGACTTCCGTGGTGACGGGCATGTTGCAGCTGATATTCCGCTATAGCCCTCTGCTGCTCATTAAACCTTGCCAACATATGGAATGTTGAGTTCCATCTCGTTGGCATGTCGCAAATTAGCCGGTGTTTAGGCAAATTTAATTTGTTTTGAAGGGCTGAAAGACTGGCAACTGCTGTGTACGAATGTCTAAAATGGGCGCAAATTCGCCTCACCTTCTCGAGTAGGTCAGATAACTCGGGGTATATTTTCAGGAATTTCTGAACTATTAGGTTCAGCACGTGAGCCAGGCAAGGCACGTGAACAAGGTTACCGTGCTTTAGTGCCGCCACAAGGTTTCGTCCATTATCGCTGACAACAAGACCTGGTTGTAGTTGCAGTGGGGCCAGCCACTCATCAGTCTGTTGCTTAAGACCCTTCCACAGCTCAGTTGCAGTGTGACGTGTGTCACCTAGACAGATAAGCTTCAGAAGAGCCTGTTGTCGCCTGGCTGAAGCACTACTGCAAAGCTCCCAACTTGGACGTGATGGTGCGGGCAGCTCAGCAGTGGACAAGGAAGTTGCAGAAGCAGATTGCGCACTGGACATATATGATGAGGCAGCCACCCGGAATGATGTTGGGCCCGCTATTCGTGGAGTTGGTAGTATCTCAGATGGTCCACTTTGAGAAGTTGGGACACTGTCCACCAGGTTGATCCAGTGAGCCGTAACTGAGATGTATCTGCCCTGTCCACAACTACTTGTCCACGTGTCCGTTGTTAGGTGGACTTTGGCGGTTACAGCATTTGTTAGTGCACGCTTTAAGTTGTTAACAACTTGCTGGTGTAACGCGGGTACGGCAGTACGTGAAAAAAAGTAGCGACTGGGTACAGAATATCGTGGTGCTGCCACAGCCAACAACTCCCGAAAAGACTCTGTACCCACAAGCCTAAACGGCAGCATTTCCACAGCTAACAACTTTGCAATTTTCGCCGTCACTTTTTGGGAAAATGGGTGTGTTGATTGGTACTTCCGCTGCCTTACATACAGCTGTGGCACAGACAACTGGACGTTTGGCGCACACTGACCAGTGGCTTGACTACTGTCATGTCTCTCTTGTACTGCAGCTTGGGAGGAGAACGTTTGAGCAGGAGCTGATGCCTGAACACTAGCTGGTGAAGGATGGATCTGAGGTGGCCTGGAAGTGTTGGGATCAGAAGGCACGGATTCTGAACCCTGATGGGCCGACCACTGAATTGGGTGCTTAACCTCCCTGGCGGTATGATTATGTCAGGAATTTTGTGCTAAAAGCGGTACCATTTTTTTGCATGGAAATTTGGTGTTATGTACTGTCGGCCTGCAATTCTTAGTAATTACCTGATCAAAGAAGACTCTAGTAGACCTCTCAGATGTGATGAAGTTTGAAACATAAAATCATGAATTATAATTAAATAAATAATATAATTTTATTCAATAATCTTATACCTGGCGGTATGATTATGTCTGGAATTTTGTACTAAGGGTACTTTCACACTAGCGTTTTTTTGAAATTGCGGCAGATGCGGTGAAAAAAACCAATCTGCCGCAATTGCCGCGTAGCCGCCGCATAACCTCTGCACTTGCGGCGCAGTTGCGGTAATCGCCATAGTAAGTATAGGGGGACTTGCGGCAAGTGCGGTTTTGCACTTGCGGCAGGTGCGGCTGCGAAAAAAAAACGTGGCTGACCGCGTTTTTTTTTCGCAGCCGCACCTGCCGCAAGTGCAAAACCGCACTTGCCGCACCTGCCACAAGTCCCCCTATACTTACTATGGCGATTACCGCAACCGCGCCGCAAGTGCGGCGGCTATGCGTCAATCGTGGCAGATGCGGTTTTTTCACCGCATCTGCCGCGACCGCGGGTAAGCCCGAGCTTGACTCGGGGTTACCGCTTCTGGCAGTGAATGTTAACCCCGAGTCAGGCTCGGGAATACCGCTAGGAAGGTTAAGAGACATATGCTTACGCATACTGCTGGTGCTCATGTTTCCTTTTCCCAGGCCTCTGCTTAGCCTTGCATGGCAGATGTTACAGATAACCATATTTGGTACAGATGTGGCATCCTTAAAAAATTGCCACACAATGGCTTTTCGTCCTTTATGTTGAATTGGAGGCAGAGGAGGATGACTCTGTACAACACCAACTATTGACACAGTTTGGGCAACTGTGTTTACAGTTTGTGCAACAGTTGGTACACTTTGTGCAACAGTTGACACAATTTGGGCAACTGTTGTCACAGTTTGTGTTCTGGATAAAGGAGTAAGCCTGGGTGCTTTAGGCGGTGGTACATAGCCACTTTCCTCCTCCTGGCTGCTCTGTTGGCTATGCATGCAAAGAGTCCAGGTAGGATCTGTGGTCTCATCATCCACGCCTTCCTCTTCAAAGTCTTCTGGATAACGTGACTGAGCAGGCTGGCCAGATGAGATGTGTGTCTCATCATCATCATCATCCTCCACCTCCTGAGATACTGTATGCCTTTGCTGAAAGTGGCTTTCTTCAGTACGAGGTGCTTCAAAACTTTGGCCATGAATAGACATTACGTCTTCTTCAAGTATCTCGTCGGGCAGTGACAAAGAAAGGCCAGATGCAATCGAGGGCTGATTAGAACCAAATAAATCATCGGAGTGACCAAGGTCGCACTCCAAGTTTTCCTCTGGCTGCCGATGGGTTGAGGAAATAGGAAGACTTTGAGGATTGGATGGCCCTGCGTTGTCTGTAGCGACACTAGACTGTGTTGGCAAGGACGATTGTGTACTCAAAGAACCAGTGGTGGAGGTGTTATCAGCCATCCAAGATGTTATCTGGTCATGCTCTTCCGGCCTCAAGACACGTTTTGGTTGAGTACTGGGAATTTTAGACGTGAGAAAGAGAGATCTATCAATCCTCGTCTGTCTACCTGTACCAGTGCCTTCTTGGGCGCGACTGCTACGGCCACGACCTCGTCCCCGTCCCTTTGCAACCTCTTTTTTGGGAAATTGTGGTTTTCGTGACATTGTTGACAAATGCACAGTCACCGAGATGGTATTAGGTGTTGCTGTAGGCATCACCTGCTGGCGAGTTAAGTGTGTGCTAACACTTGTCAGTGAAGCAGCACACTAGTCCCTGAAAACAATTATTTAGTGCGCACAGCCACCGAGATGGAGTTAGGTGTTGCTGTAGGCGTCACTTACTGGCGGGTTAAGTGTGTGCTAACACTTGTCAGTGAAGCAGCACACTAGTCCCTGAAAAAATTATTAAGTGCGCACAAGTAGTCGCACAAGCAGGTGGCGTACGTGCTATTTGCAGGTAGAGCAGCAACGCACTGATCTGCCACAGACAAAATAAAGCTGAAGGGGTTTTTAGGACCCAAAATCTATCAGGTGCAAAAAAATTGTAAATAGTACCTCAGCTAAGCCTCTGACTTCAGCTATTAGGACAGCTGAGTGAGTAAGCTAAGCTATGAAGTCGGTCCTGTGTGCACTGGTAAGGCTGCTCCTCCCTGCCTGCCTGCCTGCCTACAGTCCTCTACACAGTACTCCTCTGTCCTCCTGGTAGCTCTCACAAGAGCTGTTTGGGTTAAATATAAGGAATTTTTATGGTTCCCTACACTGACTGACACTCCCTATGATCTGCTCCAGCAACTACCTCACCCTGCTCTAGCTCAGATCTTCACAGAAATGTGCCCAAAATGGCGGTGGCAAGGCTTATATACAGCCTTGCCTGTCATACATGACATAGGCATCACGATGGACAGAAGCCAATCATAGTCCTGCCACAAACAACATGGCTGTGGCATTACTGAATATGATTGGCTAACATGCTTGTCCATCTTCACAAGTTTTCTGACCTAACACGCTAGGCTGTCTCGGAAGCTTTGTCGGAACATAACAGATTCTGTATTCGCGAGTCCCGAATACAGTATACAGGACTCGGATTCGTAGACTCGCTCAGAATCGCTCAGACTCGCTCAGACTCGGGTATCCGTGAAGCGGTGCGATTGTTTAAACGATTTAGGGAGATTCAAGCTACATAGTGATGTGATATAGCGAGTCTAGCGAGTGAGAAAAAGTAAACTCTGACAAAACTAGGATTGCCATTGACTTGCATTGGACTCGTTACTGTGCGAGTAATCGTTGGGAAACTCGCAGAGTACCGAGTCCTGCGAGTCCCTTACTACTCGCCGAGTAACGAGTCCTAGCGAGTAGACTCGCCCATCCCTAATACTCACGCACTAATCATCAGTTCCTGGCAAAAGAAGACCAGAGGATGCCATGATGCTGCATGCGTGTGCAACATGATGGGGGCCCATATTACAGGTTGAGGGACAAATATGGGCACATATACCAGGGTGGGTGAATCCTATACTAGGATACAGGGGATCATATACCAGAATATGGGGCACATACTAGGATATGGGCAGATATACTAGGATGGAGGATCATATACCATGATGATGGGGCACATATATAAGGATGGGACAGTTAAACAGGATATGGGCTATATACCATGATGGGGGATCATATACCAGTATGGGGGACATATATACCATGGTAGGGGATCATATACCAGGACAAGGGAAATATACACCAGGATCATTTACCAGAATGGGGGATAATCTACCACGATGAGGTCCATATACCAGTGTTTGGGCTACATACAGTTGTGCTCAAAAGTTTACATACTCCTGTAGATTTTTTGCTTTCTTGACCTATGAATGATAACACATTCTATTTTTTTTTGGCTCATGGTTAGTGGTTTGGTGAAGCCATTTATTGTCAATTTACAGTGTTTTCTCTTTTTAAATCATAATGACAATAAAAATATCCAAATGACCCTGATCAAAAGTTCACATACCCTGGTGATGTGATTTTGGCCTGATAACATGCACAGAAGTTGACACATGGATTTGAGTGGCTAATAAAGGTAACATCCTCACCTGTGACCTTTCTGCTTGTAATCTATGTGTGCATAAAAGCTGAGTGAGTTTCTGGGATCCAGACAGACTCTTGCATCTTTTATCCAGCCACTGGCATTTCTGGTTGTGAGTCATGGGGAAAGCAAAAGAATTGTCAACGGATCTACCGTAAAAGATAGTTGAACTGTATAAAACAGGAAAGGGATACAAAAAGATATTCTAGTAATTGATAATGTCAGTCAGCATTGTTCAAACTGTGATTAATAAATGGAAAATCAGGGGATCTGTAAAAACCAAACCACGATCAGGTACAGCAACAAACATTTCGGCCACAACTGCCAGGAGAATTGGATGCAAAGAAAAACGAACAAATAGCATCAGCAGAAATACAGGACTCACTGAAAACTAGTGGTGTGGCTGTGTCAAGATGTGCAATAATGAGGAGCTTGAAGAAAGATGGGCTGCATGGTCGAGTCACCAGAAGAAAGACATTACTGCGCAAATGCCACAAAGTATCTCACCTACAATATGCCAAACAGCACAGAGACAAGCCTTCAAACTTCTGGAACAAGGTCATTTGGAGTGATCAGACCAAAATCAAATGTTTTGGCCACAACCATAAATGTTACATTTGGAAAGGTGTCAACAAGGTCTATGATGAAAGGAACACCATTCCTACTGTAAAGCATGGAGGTAGATCACTGATGATGTGGGGATGTGTGAGCTACAAAGGCACAAAAAGGCAACCTGTCATTGGCTACAGCAGAACAAAGTGAAGAATCTGGAGTGGCCATCTCAGTCTCCTGACCTCAATATCATTGAGCCGCTCTGGGGAGAACTCAAGCAAAGCGCAGTTCATGCACGAAAGCCCAGGAATTTACAGGAACTGGAGGCTTTTTGCCAAGAAGAATGGACAGCTTTACCATTTGAGGAGATAAAGAGCCTCATCCACAACTACCACAAAAGACTTCAAGCTGTCATTGATGTTACATGGTATTAAGAATTGAGGTATGTGAACTTCTGATCAGGGTCATTTGGATGTTTTTGGTTGTCATTATGATCTAATAAGAGAAAACACAGCAGTTTGACAATAAATGGCTTCACCCAACTACTTACTAATCATGAGTGGGAAAAAGAGAATGTATTATCATTCATCTTCTCTGAAAAAAGGACAAGAATGTAAAAAATCTGCCGGGGGATCTAAACTTTTGAGCACAACTGTATATCAAGATGGGGACATGCATACCTGGAAGGGGCCAAGGATGGGGATTTACCCCATAACGGTGTCAGCAGCAGATCCTCCTCCAAAGCAGCGCGTCATGACTGCAGTTTTTGTTTGAAATTATTTTTTCTCTATGTTCCTACAATCCGGTGCATCCTATAAAGCCAAAAATATGGTAATCAAAAGAGATCTTTTCTCTTTTTTTCATGTCTGTAATGTGGGCTTCTAGGAGAATTCAAGTGGAACGAGGAGTGGACACAAAACCCCCACATCAGAGTCAGTGACCGGTAAGAGGCGCTCATAGATCTTATTTCACTAAAAAGGTCCTTATTATTATTAGATGAGGGAAGATCAGAGAAATTGTGTTTAATATTATTAGAAATGTTTGTAATAATGAACATTTCATCTCTGTATATAACGATGTTGTCCCTTCTCTCTGTATACAAAGGAGTTCATGATACATTGTGATCCCCTGTAACTTAACTTTGCGCTGCTACTCGATTTACTTCATTCCAGAGATTTTCTCTACAGCTTTATTTAAATAGGAAGCTGGCAATAAATTTCATACATTCTTCATTCTTCGCATTCTTATGTCTTCATCTCTTCACACCTGACTTGGTTGAATATCTCTATTATTTCTCCCTTCTTCTCTCTCCCGGTTTAAACATTATTTTATTTTTATACTTTATCTCATGTAACACCTGACTAAAATATAATAATTCTAGTTTTGGCCATGTTATTTGTACAAAAATATAAAAATGTAAAAAATATTTTGCAAGAAAAAAATAATAAAATGTATCTTTTTCTAGGTGACGACTGGAGGAGAAGCTGCCATGGAAATCTGCTTTTATCTCCCTTTGATAATGTAGAAGATAACAATTCCTCACAGGATAAAACTCCTAATGTTCCCGTGGTCCTTCACAGCCGACACGTATCCACTGATACCAACAGTCAGAAAACACTATTGTCTAATCAATCACTGATCAGTAACCAAAGAACTGGAAATAGACCGGGGAAAACATCTCTATGTGGGGAAAAATATAATACAAAATCAAATTTGTCTTTGAATGAGCAAATTCACAGCAATGAAAGCTCATTTTCATGTTCAGAATGTGGGAAATCTTTTACCGAAGAAATTAGTTTTGTTAGACATCAGAGAACTCACACAGGAGAGAAGCCACATTCATCTTTGGAACATGCACAACACTTTATGCCTAATGACTCTTCTGAGAATCTTCCAGGAGGTCACACAGGGAGAAGCCATTTTCATGTTTTGACTGTGGGAAATGCTTTAGCAAGAAATCAAACCTTGTGGAACATCTCAGAAGTCACACAGGGGAGAAGCCTTTTTGTTGTTCAGAATGCGGGAAATGTTTTGCCCAGAGATCAACTTTTGTGACTCATCAAAGAATTCACACTGAGGAGAAGCCATATTCATGTTCTGACTGTGGGAAGTGTTTCAGTCAGAATTCAAGCCTTGTGAAACATGTAAAAATTCACACAGGAGACAAGCTATATTCATGTCCTGACTGTGGGAAGTGTTTTATCCAGAATTCAGGCCTTGTGAAACATGTAAAAATTCACACAGGAGAGAAGCAATTTTCTTGTTCAGAATGTGGGAAATGTTTTAGCAAGAAATCAATTCTTCTGGATCATCTAAGATGTCACACAGGGGAGAAGCCTTTTTGCTGTTCAGAATGTGGGAAATGTTTTGCCAAGAAATCACAGCTTGGAACTCATCAAAGAATTCACACTGAGGAGAAGCCATTTTCATGTCCTGAATGTGGGAAGTGTTTTACTCGGAAAGCAAATCTTGTAGAGCATCTCAGAAGTCACACAGGGGAGAAGCCATTTTCATGTTCTGAATGCAGGAAATGTTTTGCCCAGAAATCACAACTTGTGACTCATAAAAGAATTCACACTGAGGAGAAGCCATATTCATGTCCTGACTGTGGAAAGTGTTTCACTCGGAAACCAAGTCTTACAGAACATGTCAGAAGTCACACAGGGGAGAAGCCATTTTTATGTTCAGCTTGTGGGAAATGTTTCAGCAAGAAATCAAACCTTCTAGAACATCTCAGACGTCACACAGGAGAGAAGCCTTTTTGCTGTACAGAATGTGGGCAATGTTTTGCCCAGAGATCAACTTTTGTGACACATAAAAGAATTCACACAGAGGAGAAGCCATATCCATGTCCTGACTGTGGGAAGTGTTTTAGTCAAAATTCAAGTCTTGTGAACCATGTAAGAATTCATACAGGGGAGAAGCCATATTCTTGTTCGGAATGTGAGAAATGTTTTAATAAGAAATCACACCTTCTAGAACATCTCAGACGTCACACAGGGGAGAAGCCTTTTTGCTGTTCAGAATGTGGGAAATGTTTTGTCCAGAAATCACAACTTGGGACTCATCAAAGAATTCACACTGCGGAGAAGCCATATTCATGTCCTGACTGTGGGAAGTGCTTTTCTCGGAAGTCAAATCTTATAGAACACGTCAAAAGTCACGCAGGGGAGAAGCTATTTTCATGTTCAGAATGTGGGACATGTTTTGTCCAGAAATCACAACTTGTGACTCATCAAAGAATTCACACTGAGGAGAAGCCATATGCATGTCCTGAGTGTGGGAAGTGTTTTACTCGGAAATCAAGTGTTGTACAACATCTCAGGAGTCACACAGGGGAGAAGCCATTTTCATGTTCAGAATGTGGGAAATGTTTTACTCGGAAATCAAGTCTTATAGAACATCAAAGAGCTCACACAGGGGAGAAGCCATTTTCATGTTCATAAAGTGAGAAATGTTTTGATAAGTCTTCTAAAAGTTCACACAAAGTTTAAGTCATTTTTATGCTTATAATGGAAGTAACATTTTAGCCAGGAATTGGGGCTCATAAAACATTGGAGAACTCTCCCAGGGGAGAAGCCATTTTAATGCTCCATAAACTATATAGGGTCCACAGCTCGGTAATGCATATCTGTTCCCTACTCGAATCAGTAGGGGGTGGATGTGCAGTAATGTGGCCATTATTCCATTGATGGAGCTTATACTGTGCAGATATGCAACTGTGTAGTTCCAGCTGGTGCCACCAGGAACAGCCGATCAGCAGGGGTGACGGGTGTCGCCAACCCATCGATCAGAAATGAATGACCTATCCTAGGGATAAGTCAACAATGTTAAAGTCCTGGATATCTCTTTTAAGGTTCGGTTACTTCTTGAAATGTAGACACTATAAAGGATAGAGAATGGCTCAAAATGTTATTATGGGGTTTCTATGATATTTCAGTTTCCATTTTTCTACAATTTTTTTTCCCTGCTCTCAGTGTGAAGAGAGGAAGCTGATGAGCAGGAGCTGAGAGTGCAGGTGTGTGTGATGAATGTGACTCATGCTTAGGTGAGCTGAGGGGCGTGCCTGGGCTGGTTGCTCCCCACTCCTCGGCCATAAATGGGTCAGCCCACATCCACCTGATGTCGCTGATTATGTCACGCTTGAGAGGCCAGGGTAACAAGAAGCTGGATGTAGGGGTTCAGGGGAGCCTACTCGGTCCCTGATACTGGGGTCCCTGGCTTGCCCTGATCTCGGAGGTACCTCTAAACGTTAGGAGGTCCTTGCCACCAGCCTAAGTCCCTAACTCCTGAGAAGCCCTAGGCATAAGCCCTACCTCCACCCACGGACCACGGAACCCAGCAACTTCCAATGGAGAGGAAAGCAGCAGCTTCGGATCAGTATCTGCACACAACAGGTCACAGTCCAAAAGTGAACTGAATCAGCGACATCAGGTGGATGTGGGCTGACCCATTTATGGCCAAGGTGTGGGGAGCAACCAGCCCAGGCATGCCCCTCAGCTCACCTAAGCATGAATCACATTCATCACACACACCTGCACTCTCAGCTCCCGCTCATGAGCTTCCTCTCTCCACACTGAGAGCAGGGAAAAAAAAGCTTCATTTAAACCACAGCAGCAGCACTTCCATACAGCAAGGCAGTCATTACGTAACCGTATGGTGTCGACAATCTTGAGAGTTCATCTGTGTTATAATGCATCGACCGGTACGTCATATCCGGCCCGGTGCATTGTGGTGGTTCATCACGTAGAACGGCTCCGGCTTCTGGCGCATGCGCAGTGCGCATATTGAAGCCGGCCTCTACCAAGTGACCAGGCCGGCTTCAATATGCGCACTGCACATGCGCCAGAAGTCGGGGCCGTACCACGTGATGAGCCGCCACAATGCACTGGACCGAATATGAAGTACCAGCTGGTGCATCCTAGGAGCAGAAGAGAGCGGGAAATTCAAACAGGAGGAGGGGATCAAGAACGAATGACGACGCCCAGGGGGGCGTGCAGTGATGAATCGAGGAGGGGAGAATGGAGCCTGGAGCCGCCTTTCCAGTCTCCTGACTGAGCGACTGCTTGTAAGTTATAACTCATTTTTCGCCATCTTTATAGGGCGCATTTACAGCAGACATGGATGATTAGGGAGCAGCTAGTGTTTGGTCAGTGGGGTAGAACGAGGTGACAGGTTCCCTTTAAGGTATATATCTGTAGCTTACGATTAGTAAGGATTGACCACTAAAATGCTTGAGTGCCCGAGCAGCTCGGACACTCAAACGGGCTCAACTTGGGTACAGAGTTTAATGGCAAGGGAACTCAAGCACTTTTCTTGAAGACCCCTCCGCCAGGAGGGATGGGGATGGCATGGAAACTGCATTCCAATGGAGAGGGGACAGTATGGGGAAGACGCCTAGATGCATCTCTGACTCCGAGGTCTCTGCAGGGAACAAAGTTGTCTGAGTATTCCTCCACTTTTATGACGCAATAATAAAACATATAAAACCAAAGATAGATTTTACAAGTAAAATTGTTAGGAGACATTCTTTCCTGCATAATGACTTGTATATAAGACAAAATAAAAAGAGAAGAAAAAAAAAACGCCTCCTCCACCCCTCAGGCTATGTTCACACGTAGCGGTTTTGCACTTTCTCATTGCTTTCATTGTTGAAAAAATGCTGCAACAATTGCTGAAAACATGCAGAAAGCATTGACATGCCTCTTAGTCTGGCAGCAGAGTTTAGGATAGATTAGAGGAGAGGCCAGAGAGTAGGAGGTTGCAGTAGTCAAGGCGGGAGATGATGGCATGCACAAGTATTTTTGCAGTTTCTTGGTCAGGGAATGTGCGGATCCGGGAAATATATACTTGATCTACCTTTACCCAGATCCTGAGTCATGTAAAAGGTAAACAAGCAGGATTCAGAAAAGGCAGAGGAACAAGAGATGTAATTGCTATCATAAGAATGATAATAGAAAAGACCAAAGAATACAACAAGGAGCTCTAGTTTTGCTTCTTCGACTACAGCAAAGCGTTTGACTGTTTTGATGACCAGAAACTTTGGAAACCATGAAGGATATGGGTGTGCCGAACCATTTGATCAGCCTCATTAGCAATCATTACATGGACCAAGAAGGAATAGTCCGGACAGAATACGGTCACACAGTATAGTTCAAAGTAGAGAGAGGCATCAGACAAGGCGGCATTCAGTCACTATTTCTATTCAATTCATATGCAGAAGATGTTGTCAAAGAAGACAAAGATACGGACTACTGCCAGGTACGACCAAGACACACATGAGATAGACAGCGATGAAGTAGAAGTCAGGGATTTCACTCTACTTGGATCAATGATCACTCATGATGGAATGGTGACACCGGAAGTCAATAGGAGAAAAGCTATGGGAAAATCATCAATGAAGTCCAGGCTGCCCCCCTCACACACACCAAAACCCGCACACATAGACAACCCTGGCTCACCTCTGTCACCAAAGAATTACGTCAAGCATCCAGGGTAGCCGAACGGAGATGGAAGAAATCTCACTCCACGGCCCACCTCACCACGTACAAACAATTCCCTCTCCAACTTCAAGGACGCACTCACCGCTGCAAAGCAAGCCTATTTCTCTTCTTTAATCAACACACTATCCCGAAACCCCAAACAACTATTCAAAACCTTCAACTCCCTACTCCGTCCTCCGGCACCTCCTCCTTCCCCCTCATCTCTGCCGACGACTTCGCCACCTTCTTCACACAAAAGACAAAATTAGAGAAAGCTTCGGCCCAGCGTCCCTCCAACCCACCACCATCACCGCCCAACCCCCTTTGACCAAAGGAAGCTTCTCCAGCGTGACTGAAGACCAGCTCTCCTCCCTTCTGTCACACTCTCACCTCACCACTTGTGCCCTTGACCCACTCCCCTCCCACCTCATCCCAAACCTCACTGCAGTCCTCATCCCTGCCCTAAACCACCTCTTCAAGTCACTACCGGCGTCTTCCCCTCATCCTTCAAACATGCCTTGATCTCGCCCATCCTCAAAAAACCCTCCCTCGACCCATCATCTGTCTCTAACTACTGCCCCATATATCTTATCCCCTTCGCATCCAAACTACTTGAACAACACGTCCATTCTGACTGTCCTCCCATCTATCCTCCTGCTCCCTCTCGATCGCCTAGAATCTGGTTTCCGACCTCATCACTCCACTGAAACAGCTCTAACCAAAGTCACCAACGACCTACTGACTGCGAAGAGTAAACTACACTACTCCGTTCTCCTCCTCCTTGACCTTTCTGCCGCCTTTGACACTGTCAACCACTCTCTCCTACTTTAAATCCTAGGATCCCTTGCTATCACTGACCTCGCCCTCTCCTGAATCTCCTCATACCTTACAAACAGCACTTTCAGCATCACCCACTCCCACACCTCTTCCTCGTCCTACCCCCTTACTGTCAGCGTCCCCCAGGGATCGGTACTTGGACCACTACTCTTCTCCATCTACACCCTCGGCCTAGGTCAACTCATTGAGTCCCACGGCCTCCAGTACCATCTCTACGCCGACGACACCCAGATCTACCTCTCCGGGCCCGACATCACCTCCCTTCTGTCTAAAATCCCCCAATGCCTGTCCACCATCTCATCTTTCTTTGCTCACTTCCTCAAGCTGAACATGGACAAAACAGAGTTCATCATCTTCCCACCCAGCCGCCCTCCCCCTCTACTGGTCTTGTCCATCCAAGTCAATAACTGCTCTCTCTCCCTAGTCCCCCACGCCAAGTGCCTTGGGGTTACTCTCGACTCCTCCCTCTCCTTCAAGCCTGACATCCAAGCCTTCGCCACCTCCTGTCGACTCCAGCTCAGGAACATTTCCCGGATCCGCTCCTTCCTTAATCGCGACACTGCCAAAACTCTTGTTCACGCCCTCATCATCTCCCGCCTTGACTACTGCAACCTACTGCTCACCGGTCTTCCTGCTTCCTCCCTTGCACCCCTCCGCTCTATCCTAAACGCCGCTGCCCGTCTAATCCATCTGCCCACTCGCTACTCCCCTGTCTCCAGCCTCCGCCATGCCCTTCACTGGCACCCCACCCCCCAGAGATCTCGATTTAAAGTCCTAACCCTGACATACAAAGCCATCCACAACCTGTCCCCCCCCTTACATCTCCAGCATGGTCTCCCGATACCTACCCGCACGCAACCTGCGCTCCTACCAAGAACTCCTCCTCTCCTCCCCCCTCATCTCATCCTCCCACAACCGCATACAAGACTTCTCTCGCTCCTCCGTCATACTCTGGAACTCCTCCCCCAGCACATCAGACACTCACCTACACTTGGGAGTTTCAGAAAGAACCTGAAAACTCATCTATTCCAACAAGCCTACAACCTATGACAAGTTCCAGTGCCGCTCCACCACATGCTTGGCTCTTCCCTTCTATTGTCTCCTCTCCCACCCCTGTAGATTGTGAGCCCTCGTGCAGAGTCCTCTCCCATCGTGTATCAGCAAGCCTTCATTGTTCATATGTACTGTACTTGTCCTTGTTCCCCCTACTTCTTATGTAAAGCGCCATGGAACCAATGGCGCTATATAAATAAATAATAATAAAAAAAAGTCACTGGACGAGGTCTTCACATTTAGGAACATTTCACTGGTGATGAAGACACGGCTCGTACATAGTCTGGTCTATTCTGTAGTAACATCTCACTGGTGATGAAGACACGGCTCGTACATAGTCTGGTCTATTCTGTAGTAACATATGGAAGTGACACCTGGATGATAAAGGAACAAGACAGAATAATCAACGTCTTCATAATGTGGAGCTGGAGAAGGATGATATCAATACCATGGATGGCAAGAAGAACAAACACATCAATACTGGAACAAATCATGACATGTCACTGGAAGGAAGATCACCAAGATAAGACTTGTCTACACATCATACGAAGAGAGCGATCACTGGAGAAGGACATTATGGTCGGAAGAATAGAAGGACGAAGGCGAAGAGGAAGACCAGCAACCCGATGGCTTGATACTGTCAAGGAAATGGTGGGGAAGACCCTGGTGGACCTATCTAGGCTTAGGGAAGATCCTGGTGGCGCTATCTGGCCTTGTAGAAGACCCTGGTGGACCTCTCTACACTTAGGAAGACCCTGGTGGACCTATCTAGGCTTGGAGAAGACCCAGGTGGACCTATCTAGACTACACAAGATCAATCGTCCTTCATCAGTCAAGTCACCATAGATTGAGATCGAGCTGAAAGCTGATAGATAATGATAGTAAAAAGTAATTTTTTTCTTGATCCTGTCTTCTGGTGGATACAGGACCTGTGATGACATCACAGTTATGTAATCACTTACTTTTATGGCTATTGGACCTTCACATGGTCCTATGACAATTATTTTTATTTATCAGCTGTCACGGGGTCCTTCTCCAGTATCCCTCAATAAACAGAGCGAGAGATGTGTGAACAGCTCAAGGACCTTTATTGCTTGACAACATAAAAATCCATAAACAATCCAGCAGTATGTTCAGGTAAAACCAGGGTTTCTCCAGACTCTTTGGGGAGCTAACCTCAGCTTCAGCCTCCCACACAAAGAATCAAATGGTACTGCTCTGTCCTCTCTCCAACCACCTCCCCATATCCAAACCACTTATTGACACACTCCAGGGGGTGATTTCAAACATTTGCAGATAGAGAGGGCTGGAATCACCATGTCAGGATATGTCAACAAGAGTTCAATTGTCAGACCCTCTGGGATGTAATGACTGCACAGTAAGGGGGGAGGACACAGAATAGCAAAAAGACAACACTTCTACTATCCGGACAAATGAATAAAGACACATACGGTATATACTCGAGTATAAGCCGACCCAAGTATAAGCCAAGGCCCCTAATTTTACTCCCAAAAACTGGGGAAACTTATTGACTTGAATATAAGTCTTGGGTGGGAAATGCAGCAGCCCCCCATCCTGGTATATAACCTCTCATCCTAGTATATAGCGCCCTCCATCACTGGTATATTGCGCCCGCCGTCACTGCTATATAACGCCCCGATCAATGGTATAAAGCCCTCCATCACCAGTATACAGCTACCCATCACAGGTACATAGCATCATCAATGGTATATAGAACCCCATCAATGGTATATAGCTCCCCATCACTGGTACATAGCCTCTCATCACAGGTACATAGCCCCTCATCACCGGTTTATAGCCCATTATCATTATCATTGGTTTATAACTCCTCATTACTGTATATAGCTCCCATCATTGTATATAGTCCCCATCACTGGCATATGGCCCCCATCAATGTATATAGCCCCCATCACTGGTATTGCACCCCAATTATTGTATATAGCCCCCATCACTGGTATATGGGCCCCATCGCTGGTATAGGGCCCCCCGTCGCTGGTATATGAGCCCCATGCTGACGATCACAATAAAATAATAACTGTTTTAACTCGCCCTTCTGATGACTCACTGCTAGCTCCGTGCGTCCTCCCTCCGGTTTTCCAGAGTCTAATCTTGACTGGCGCAGTGATGATGTCACTGTGGCGCCGGTCACATGATTAGAAGCAGGAAGACCGGAGGGAGGACGCTTGGAGCCTGCAGAGAATCGTAGCAAGGGTGAGTTAAAACGGTTGTTATCTTATTGTGACCGCCATCATGGGGCCCATATGCCAGTGATGGGGACCCTATTCCAACAATGGGGGGCAAGTATGCATAGTGTAATGTAATATGCGCCTCTCGCTCCGCCGCTGATGGACAGGGGGATGCAGTGCATATTACATTACACTAATGAGGGTGCACTCATACTACCATCTATTATAACAAAACCCTAAGGCTACTTCCGTCAGGATGTAACGGTATGCTACATCACATCCTGGCTGAAGTAGCCTGTACACACAAACACACACCGCCTAGATCCTCAGTCCTCCGTTCCGCCGACATGTCGCCGCCCCCGGGGAACTGGATCCAATATGGCGTCCGGGAAGTCTCGCGAGAGTTCCCGGACGCCATTTTGGAAGAAACATGTCGCCGGCACGGAGGAGTGTAGCCAAGATGGTGAGGATGGCGGAGCGAAGATGCGGCGGGTAAGACGATGACCCGGTGGTAAGTATGGTAGGCAGAGTGCCTCCGTCCTCTGCTGACCACTCTGCCCACCGCACTGCGCTGACCACTCTGCCCACCGCACTGTGCTGACCACTCTGCCCACCGCACTGCGCTGGCCACTCTGCCCACCGCACTGCGCTGACCAGTCTGCCCACCGCACTGCCCTGACCACTCTGCCCACTGCACTGCGCTGACCACTCTGTCCACCGCACTCTGCTGGTCCGTCCTCCCCCACCCCGCCGCTTCATCCTACATCCTCCTCCCCCTGCCGCTCTGTGCTCTGTCCTCCCCCTGCCGCTTCGTCCTCCCCCTGCCTGTGCCACTCCATCCTCCCCCAACCCACCGCTTCCTCCTCCTTCCTTTGTCCTCGTCCCCTCTTTCCACTCCATCCTCTGTCCTCCCCCTGCGTGTGCTGCTCCATCCTCCCCCACCCCGCCGCTTCGTCCTCTGTCCTCCTCCCCCCGCCGCTCTGTGCTCCTTTTCCCCCTGCCGCTCCTTCCTCCCCCTGCCTGTGCTTCTACATCCTCCCACACCCCGCCCCTACCTCCTCTGTCCTCCATCCTCCTCCCCCCTGCTGCTCTGTCCTCCCTCCGCCCCCCTGCCACGCCGTCCTTCCCCCGCCGCTCCTTCTTCAAAGTTCCTCCCAATTCAGCCCTCACCGCCTTCCCCATGCAATCTCTTTCTATATTCTAGAATACCCGATGCGTTAGAATAGGGCCACCATCTAGTAAACAATATTCCTGAGGAAGGGGCTGGGACAGCTCCGAAACGCGTAGAAGAAATAAGGCACCGTTCTTATATACCAAGAATGTGGTCCTTCCTTATACTAAGCAGCGCGGATCGTTGTACACCCTGGTCCTTTGGATTTATGCATATGATGTTCCTGATGGAACGGTGGATCCTGCAGCAGCTGTTTTGAGCGTTTAAACCAGTTGTGGGGCACAGAACCGCATAAGGTGAGCAGCACCTCAGTTTTGAACTATCTGGTATCTAAGAGATAAGACCCTATTGCGCCCTTGTCTACCCTTTCATAGCAAGATGATGTCCGTCTTTGTAGGATCCTTAGCAGTATTTTGCTGGCATGAGGTATGAGAACATGCTCCATTTCCCCTGGGGCCTGCAGGTCAACACTCCTGTCAGGACTTGGGTCAGACATTTGTTATTTTCAACAGTCAAAGGGTATCACAAAAACAATACTGCTCCGTAGACGCAAGTCAAGAATCTGTTTAAAAGCAAAAAGACATAGATTATTATCAATAGTCATTACTATGCATGACAAAAAAACACAATAAAGCACAAGCTCATCACAAACCAGGAGTGGGTGATTAAAGGGAACCTGTCACCCCAAATCACCCTTGTAAACTGTAAATACATGTCCCTGAAGCATAACACCACAGTCCTACACATCCCTTTGTGGTGTTTTACTTCAATATGAAAGTGCACTTTAGTCGTTTGCCAACTTACAAAATCCATGGCAGTGGGGCGTTCCCAGGCCTCTTTGTCCAAGAGGCGGTTCCCCTGTGTGCCGCTGTATTACGCCCTAATGGGCGTTTGTTCAATCTTTCTAGCGCGGGCACGAATCCTAATCTCGCGCCCGTGACGTCACGGTCATGTGATGCCGTGACGCGTCAATTCAGGGCGGGCGGGGCGCTGTTGTGTGACGCGCACCCGCCGACTTCAGTAAGCGATCTGCGCATGCGCTGAAGTTGGCCAGTGCGCGTTCACAGACAGAGGCGCATGCGCAGATCGCTTACTGAAGTCGGCGGGTGCGCGTCACACAACAGCGCCCCGCCCGCCCTGAATTGACGCGTCACGGCATCACATGACCGTGACGTCACGGGCGCGAGATTAGGATTCGTGCCCGCGCTAGAAAGATTGAACAAACGCCCATTGGGGCGTAATACAGCGGCACACAGGGGAACCGCCTCTTGGACAAAGAGGCCTGGGAACGCCCCACTGCCATGGATTTTGTAAGTTGGCAAACGACTAAAGTGCACTTTCATATTGAAGTAAAACACCACAAAGGGATGTGTAGGACTGTGGTGTTATGCTTCAGGGACATGTATTTACAGTTTACAAGGGTGATTTGGGGTGACAGGTTCCCTTTAAACATATAAGTGGAGCACTTGTTTCTATTATGGCCACTTTACACACACCAACTTATCTGTCCAACTTCAGACCAACTTACTGGTTGCAGTGAAATCATGGACACATTGCTCCATTTTGTGACTGTGTACAATGGAGCAATGTGTCCATGATTTCACTGCAACCAGCAAGTTGTTCAGAAGTTGGACAGATAAGTTGGTGTGTGTAAAGTGGCCATTAGACCATTCCTGAGTGTGCCACTCCCGGTTTTGATTGTTCCAGTGTGTGAATGAGGCCAAGTGCAACTTTTAAAAACAATCATGGTGGGTTTACACGCCGCGATATCGGCGTCCAACTCCGACCCAACTCCGACAAAAAGTCACGTGGGTCGCGAGTTGGAGCCGATATCGGGTGCGCGTTGTATTGTTTTAGCATCCAATGCGATGCTGGAACGATGCCAAAACGATATCGGAGTTGAATAGCAGAGCTATTCAACTCCCCGATATCGCATGGCCGTTGTACCAGCATCGCAGCGTGTGACAGCCCAACTCCGATGTCTACGCTCACGTCACCCATTCACTCCCATGTTAACTGGTCGTTCCTGGGTTGGTGGGCGTAGACATCGGAGGGACGTTGCATCCCGATATCGCGGCGTGTAAACTGGCGATGCGATGCAGGGAGAAACGTGCACTAAATGCGCGCTCCCGCGTCGTTGCCTCCGATATCGCCGCGATATCGGGACGTGTAACCCCACCATTACACTTTTCAACTTTTGCACCAACATTTATGGTGGGTTTACACGCCTCGATATCGGCGTCCAACTCCGACCCAACTCCGACAAAAAGTCACGTGGGTCGCGAGTTGGAGCCGATATCGGGCGCGCGTTGTACTGTTTTAGCGTACAACTTCCCGATATCGCAAGGCCGTTGTAGCAGGATCGCTGCGTGTGACAGCCCAACTCCGATGCGTACTCGCACCTCACCCATTAACTCCCATGTTAAATGGTCGTTACTGGGTTGGTGGGCGTACACATCGGAGGGACGTTGTTTCCCGATATCGCAGCGTGTAAACCGGCGATGCGATATCGGGAAAAGTGCTCCCGAAATGCGCGCTCCCGTGGCGTTGTATGCGATATCGGGACGATATCGCTACGTGTAACCCCACCATTACATACCGCAGCTATTGTCATGCAAGCCTGGAACCCACATGCAAACCCTCAAGCCACACAAACATACAGACACACACACACATACATACATACAGACACCCTGGGCGCACCCTTGGACCCTGGGCCATGGACGCACCCCTGGGCCATGGACGCACCCCTGGACCATGGGCGCACCCCTGGACCATGAACGCACCCGTGGAGTATGGGCACACCCCTTGACCCTGGGCGCACCCCTGGACCTTGGACGCACCGCTGGACCCTGGGCCATGGGCGCACCCCTGGACCATGAGCGCACCCCTGGACCCCTGGCACACCCCTTGACCCTGGCGCACCCCTGGACCTTGGGCGCACCCCTGGACCCTGGGTGCACCCCTGGACCCTGGGTGCACCCCTGGACCATGGGCTCACCCCTTGACCCTGGGCGCACCCCTGGACCATGAGCGCACCCCTGGACCATGGACGCATCCCTGGACCATGGACGCACCCCTGGACCCTGGGCGCACCCTTGGACCCTGGGCCATGGACGCACCTCTGGACCATGAGCGCACCCCTGGACCCTAGGCGAACCCCTGGACCATGGGCTCACCCCTGGACCATGAGCGCACCCCTTGACCCTGGGCGCACCCCTGGACCATGGACGCATCCCTGGACCCTGGGCGCACCCTTGGACCCTGGGCGCACCCTTGGGCCATGGGCGCACCCCTGGACCATGGGCGAACCCCTGGACCATGGACGCACCCCTGGACCCTGGGTGCACCCCTGGACCCTGGACTCACCCCTGGACCCTGGGCTATGGACGCACCCCTGGACCCTGGGCGCACCCCTGGACCCTGGGCGCACCCCTGGACCCTGGGCCATGGGTGCACCCCTGGACCCTGGGCGCACCCCTGGACCATGGACTCATCCCTGGACCCTGGGCGCACCCCTGGACCCTGGGTGCACCCCTGGACCCTGGACGCGACCCTGGGCGCACCCCTGGACCCTGGGCGCACCCCTGGGTCATTGACGCACTCCTAGACCATGGGGACACCACTGGACCCTGGGCGCACCTCTGGACCCTGTTTGCAAATTTTGTACCTGTGAACAGCAATGAACTCCCCTCCTATCTGTAGCCCACAGCTGCTCCTGCACACTCCCTGTACAATATGGCGCCGAAACAGAGACCTGGGGGAGGGCTATTTGAGAATTTGGGAGCGGTCTGGGAATGTTGGAGCATGCTCTATTCAGAAAATTGGATCCGAGATCGGATCCGATTTTCTATCCGATCCCCATAGGCCACCATTGTAATACAATCGGACTGATTCTGGTCCGATTCTATCCGATTTTTGATTTGGATGCAAAAATCGGAGCAGTCTCCGATTTTTGCACCAGAATGAAATCGGATCGGACGCGATTTGGATGGCAATTAGTGCACATCCGAAACGGTCAGATCCCCATAGGGAGACATGGGGCCAAATTTGGATCCGATGCTGTCCGATTTCTATCGGTAGTGTGAAACCAGCCACAATTAGTAGGGTCTCCTTTTTTCTGATTAGGAATAAATGCCGATGTTGTCCAGTCCTTGGGCCGTCTACCAGTACTCAACATCTGTTGACACAGGCGCGTAATGACTTTTCTTGCTGCTTCAGAAGACTTTATTAGCTCTCCTGGTATATTGTCACATCCAGAGGGTTATGACACAAGCTTTATTGCAGCACAGACTTCTTCTTTCCAGATGTTCGGTCGCTGTCATGTTCAGTCTCGGTTTCTTCCGGTATCAATGACTGGTTTTTGTAGAGATGCACATGACTGTAATCACTACGTTCCTCCTCCTCCCCATGTGACTGATCACATGACCATGACAGCACCGCAGGTCCTGCAGTCAGATACAATATCTGTAGATAATCTCCTGTGGCCCCGTCCGTCCTTCCAGATTGGCCCCTTCAAGTGACGTCACTCTCCTGATGGACCCTTCATCCTGGAGGAGCCGGTGAGCAAATCACATCTTTATTATCTTCATATTCAGCAAAACGTGAAGAAATAAACACCGGCGCTAAATATATGGGCTCTGTAATGTTGTTTGACTCCAGTCCTTCATAGTTACCAAATAGCGCACCTTAACCGTAAACCTGGATCCAAGCACACACACGCAGCTTTTTAAGCAAGTCTCAGTGAGTGCGATAGAGCAACGAGTCCGATGTCTTACGGTGATTGTGATTTTGGGGAAATCATGTCCTACATATGGCATAATGCACCCCCATAGTCCTCCATATAGTATAATGCACTCCCATATCCCTCCATATAGTATAATGCACCCCCATAGTCCTCCATATAGTATAATGCACTCCCATATCCCTCCATATAGTATAATGCACCCCCATAGTCCTCCATATAGTATAATGCACCCCCATAGTCCTCCATATAGTATAATACACTCCCATATC
>JARQOC010000001.1:618269114-618279736 GCA_033576535.1 Allobates femoralis | reverse complement strand
TGGAACTCTCTGCCACATGATGGTGTAATGAGGGAGTCACTACTAACATTTAAGAAGGGCCTGGATGCCTTTCTTGAAAACTATAATATTACCAGTTATATATACTAGATTCTTTGATAGGACATTGATCCAGGGATCTAGTCTGATTGCCGTATCTGGAGTCAGGAAGGAATTTTTTCCCCCAATGTGGAGCTTAGTGTTGCCACATGGGTTTTTTTTTGCCTTCCTCTGGATCAACATGTTAGGCTATGGGTTGAACTAGATGGACTTAAAGTCTTCCTTCAACCTTAAAAACTATGTTTCTATGTTACTATGTAACCCATTGCTGTGCTGCCAAATGAGGATGAAGAAACTAAACATTTTGAGCCATTCTCTATCCTTTATTGTGTCTAACATTTCAAGTAGTGACTGATCCTTAAAGGAGTTGTCCAGGACTTTAACATTGATTGGTGGGTTTGCGACACCAGACATCCCTGTTGATTGGCTGTTCCCACTGGAACTACAGTTGCAAAGCTGCACAATATAGCTCCATGGAAGGAATAGTGTCTGCACTATCTCTTGGGATCAGATATGCAGTAATCAGCTGACACGCCCACTGGGGCCATGGGGTACTCAGAACCGGGCCCTCAGTCTCTCTCTCGCCATTGTCTGGACCTTCTGGGTTTTCACGGTGACGTGACCCAGCTCTGTGGTCCCGCGCAGTCAATGAAAAGTGTTAACAGTTTTTGAAAGGATAAGTCGTGACGCCACCCATAGTGTGTGGCTATATGGGCCACCACCACAATCAGGACCACTGGGGATAATGATGGGTGCAGCAAGATGATGAGCTCTCTATGCGTAGGGCTGGTCCCCAGGGCAACCGTGAATGTAGTGTCAGTGTAAAGTTTCCAGTACCTTCAAGCAGCATCCCCCTGTCTATTCACAGCCACAGTTATCTCTCCGCAGGCACATCAGAGTTCACACAGTGCTGGGCTTTACCGGGTCTTTACTTTCAGCTTCAAGTGGTACAGTTCAAAGCTAGTTCACATTGGCTCCGGGCTCGTTCAGCAGCTGGGATGGCTTGTCCGTGGCACTCCCTTTCCGTGTGACCTTTCGGGCCTACTCTTCCTCTATTCCGCTTGCGAGTTACGGTCCGGCTGTCACAGGCTCTTAGTGTACTACCCTTCAGGTTTACTAGCCCTAGTCCTACGGCTTTTCCTTCACCGCACCGGAGGTTGGGTCTCGAGACATAAAGACCCTGCACCCCGCCGGTATCCATGGTTGGGGCTTAAAGCTTCCCAGCCACATCTGCAGAGCCTACACTCCTTTCCTAGCCCAGTCCACCAGTGTCTCCAGTCAGTCGGGTTCACCTGACTCCTTCAGACTTCCCTCGGTTTCAGCCTGGGACCTGGACTAGCCATCAGTGGCACAGGCTGACAGGGCCTGGTGTCCTCAGTCTGGTCTCTGTCACCGGTTAGCTGAAGGGGTCTCCGTCTCTTGACTTGAACTCCTTCTCCAAACTGCTCTCCACCTTCTCTCACTACTACTCCTGCTACTGCTTCCGCAACTACTTTGTGTGTGTGTGGAGCCCCACGGGACGGGGGTACTCGGTACCGGACCGGTTCTGCGAGGGAAGTCACGGGTGGTCCTGGTCCGGACCGTGTCCCGGGCCCGCACAATAAATGAGGGATTATTTACAAGGGGAAATGTCACTCGTGACGCCACCCACTTGATGCGGCCAGTGATGGGGCCGCCGCTGCTGCAGAACCTCCGGGGGTGATGGAGTGGCAGCGGAGATGGTATAGTTCCAGTGGGGGAAACTGTATCCCCCGGGGCAGTAAGGGTTAAAGTCTATTGTGTGTAGTTGTAGCACACTTACTTTGCAGGCTGCAGGGATCTCTCCTCCTGGCTGGTGCTGACAGGCTGGATCTGTATGAGGGTAGATGGTGCACAGGTAGAGGCAAACGAGAGGCAATTCAGGGTTTTCCAAAGCTTTACTCGTTGTTCTCTCTCAGCAGGTTACAAGTCATTTTCAGATCTTACAGCACAGTTACAGTTCTCAATACATGGGTGCTTTCTCCCTTTCCGGGTTCCCTTCTCTCCTGCAGCCAGGCCTCTCTCTCCCTGTGACCCCTCACACAGTCTTTAGTGTCCCTTTCCGGGCTGTTGCATTCTCTTTCTCTATGTTGTGCGACACTGGACAGTATCGCGGTGACTCGGGCTTCTGTGAGTCCTAGTATGTCACTGAGCTGCCTGTCCTTTGGGTTAGGGATCTCAATCTGGAACTCAGACCCCTCGTCGTGTTATCTGGGGATACCGGGTGAACTACGGTCCCCTCTAGAGCCGACACTCTACTTTAGCCCAGCCTCCAACAGTCCTCAAGCCTGAGGCTCTGCCAGGCTCCTTCTCTCTGTTTCCTTCAGTATCCTAGGAGGGCTACTCCGCCTGCAGTTGGTTGCTTTAGCTGTGTGTCTAGGGCCCCGGGTTACACCGTCCCTCTCGGCTCTCTCACACTCCTGGTGGCTTCAGCGTCGGACGGGCTTTCTGTCCCCTCTGGCTCGCACTGTCTCAGTACGGATCGGCGCTCCTCGGCCTTGCACTTACAGGCAGTGTGGCTCTCTACTGCTCAGCCTCAGCTCAACCTGCTGCTGTTCTCTGGCCTGCTTCTCAGCTTCTCTTGGTCTTGCATCTCAGCACACCACGGCCTACTGAACTCCTTCACTCCTCCCCCTCACTATATACTGTCAGTCACCTGACCTCTGGTGTGCCCAACCCACTCCACTGAATCCACCACCCCTCCGATCTCATATAGTATCTAATCTCAGGGCTGGATGTAACCTTCTCTTTACGTGGGTTGTGTGGGCTGTGAGGGTGTTGGTGTTCAACAATGTCCTACCTGCCTGGCTGCAGTTCCCTTCTGTGGCCTCCTGGACGCAGGGGCGCCACATGTGTCAGTCCATTTTGTTGGTTGTTTCGCCTCCCCTTTCTGGGTTCTGTCCTACATCTCACCCTCCACCTATTTCCTCCCGCCATCCTGTTGCTAGACTTGAAGTTAGGCTAGTTTGACATTACGGATTTTCCAGATCCGATGCTGTTCGATCAAAATCGGACAGCATCGGATCCGAATTTGGCCCCATGCAGCCCTATGGGCATCGGACCGAATCGGATGTGCACTAAATGCCATCCGATTTGGTCCGATCCGATTCTGTCCAATTTTATTATCGGTGCAAAAATCGGAGCCTACTCCGATTTTTGCACCGAAAATAAAATCTGACAGAATCGGATCGGACCAAATCGGATGGCATTTAGTGCACATCCGATCTGACCCGATCCCTATAACATGGGGCCCTATGGAGCAGGGTCCGAGGAAACATCTGATGTCTCCTCGGACCCGATTTTACTGTACTGAGCATGCTCAGTACAGTAAAACTGCTCCTACTGGGAGCACAAGGGTTAAAAAAACAAAAAACCTTATGCTCACCTCCCCACGAGCCCCCGCCGTCTCCCTGAAGGCTCCCGGTGGCTCCCGCAGGCTCCCGATGTCAGCAGAGGTCTTCTTCTGCTGTACAGGACCTGCGGTGATGTCACAGTCATGTGACCGTGGGTTACCATGGTGAACCCGCGGTCACATGACTGTGACATCACCGCCGGTCCTGAACAGCAGAGGAAGACCTCTGCAGCCACCGGGAGCCTGCGGGAGCCACCGGGAGCCTTCAGGGAGACGGCGGGGGCTCGTGGGGAGGTGAGCATAAGGTTTTTTTTTTTTTTTTTTTCTTCATCCCGGAGGCAACGATTTTATGCCGGAATCGGGTGCCTATTTGGCATCCGATTCCAGGCATCAGAAGGGAGCCGATGCTGTCTGAATTTATCGGACAGCATCGGCTCCCTTCAAAATCGTAATGTGAAGGTAGCCTAACTTAGCTTTGGGGTCGGAGGTGTGTTGGGTGTTGGTGTGCTCTGTTGTGGACACCATTCTGCAGGGGCGCCACACAGCTGTGGCCACTAAATAATTAAAGGAGCATTAAAATGGCTTCTCTTTTTGGAGAGTTATCCAGTACTTAATGAGCCTCAATTTCGCGCTAAAATTTTACCTAAATTCTAATCATAAAAATGACTCCTACTTTGAGTAACTATTAGATGCCTCACAAGATTTGATTTCTGATTAAACACTTCCCACAATCAGGACATGAATATGGCTTCTCCTCAGTGTGAATTCTTTGATGAGTTAAAACTTGTGATTTCTGGACAAAACATTTCCCACATTCTGAACAGGAAAAAGGCTTCTCCCCTGTGTGACTTCTAGATGTTCCTGAAGGTGTGATTTCTTACTAAAACATTTCTCACATTCTGAACATAGAAATGGCTTCTCCCCTTTGTGAATTCTTTGATGATCCATTAAAATTGATTTCCGAGTAAAACCCTTCCCACAGTCAGGACATGAATATGGCTTCTCCTCAGTGTGAATTCTTTGATGCGTCACAAAAGTTGATTTCTGGCCAAAACATTTCCCACATTCTGAACAGCAAAAAGGCTTCTCCCCTGTGTGCGTTTTAGATGTTCCAGAAGGATCGATTTCTTAATAAAACATTTCCCACATTCTGAACATGAAAATGGCTTCTCCCCTGTGTGACTTCCTGGAAGATTCTCAGGAGAACCTATAGGCATAGAGTGTTCTGCATATTCCAAAAATGAATGCGGCTTCTCTCCTGTGTGAGTTCTCTGATGTCTAACAAGACTAATTTCTTTGGTAAAAGATTTCCCACATTTTGAACATGAAAATGAGCTTTCATAGCTGTGAATTTGTTCATTCAAAGAAATATTAGATTTTGTATTACATTTTTCCCCACATAGAGATGTTTCCCCGGTCTATTTCCGGTTCCTTGTTTGCTGATCAGTGATTGATTAGACAATAGTGTTTTTCTGACTGTTGGTATCAGTGGATACGTGTCGGCTGTGAAGGACCACGGGAACATTAGGAGTTTTATCTTGTGAGGAATTGTTATCTTCTACATTATCAAAGGGAGATAAAAGCAGATTTCCATGGCAGCTTCTCCTCCAGTCTTCACCTAGGAAAAGAAACATTTTATTATTTTTTTTAAGCAAATTATTTTTGGACTGTAAATATTTTTGGAAAAAATTGTCAAAAATAGAATTATTATATTATAGACAGACGTTATATGAGATAAAGTTTAAAAATAAAATGATTTTTAAACCGGCAGAGAGAAGAAGGGAGAAATAATAGAGATATTCAACCAAGTCAGGTGTGAAGAGATGAAGACATGACCTGAGAGAGGGAGAAAGAGAGAGGACAAGACAGATAGAGGACATGATGTCAGAGACGTGGAGCAGATAATCATTACATCAATTATTAACAATAATAGTAATAATCACCATGAAGACATTTGTGAATCTCCAATAATAAAGATCTTTACAGTCAGACAAGATCTATGAGCGCCTCTTACCGGTCACTGACTCTGATGTGGGGGTTTCGTGTCCACTCCTCGTTCCACCAGAACTTTCCTGCAAGAATCCCACATTACAGACATGAGAATTTATCTTATCTACAGGAAAAGTCAGAAACCTCCTAGAAGACATGAAGCGATCAGGATCTCCTCACACGGTGAATGGACACAATTTACAGGAACACGAGGATTCTCACTAAACATCCAAGAACCTCCTTATCTTGGTGGAGGTAAAGCATTGCAGGATCCATCTGTCATCTCCCGTCTTTACTATATTAGTGAATTACTCCCCACTGTTAAAGGGGAACTCCGGGGAGAGAACATTTTTTAGTACAGTCACTGTCTTCCTATATGATGAACCACGTGTCAAGTGCAGAGATGGATGGATTAGAATTGCGCTGCCAATGGATGAATAAGGATCGGTCAGTCCAAAGTTTCAAGAAAGCCTTTATACCAACGCGTTTCATGTGACCCCTGCACACGTCTTCAAGGAATGGATACAGCTCACAGATAACACAAATCACCATCATTATATAGAAGCCGGATATGATGTTGTGGCACCCCTGCTGGGGATTGCCACAGGACCCATCCGGTGCAAGGAAGGATTTACACTTTGGTACACACAGCACACAACACCTTCCACCCCAGACCTGGAGGGGGAGCTCTACTTGCTGACTTAAGCAAGTTCCCTTATAGGGATCCAGGCCTGAGGGGAGGAGTCAGTTAGTCTGCTCTGAGCCGTGAAGAGAGCAGTTAAGTCCAGTGAAACAGCCCAAGCGAGGTACTGGAGAGAGCCGGTTGCTGGAGCCATGCCAGGCCCAGAACCAAGGGACACTGACCAGCTGTGCAGCACCCTAGAGAGAGGGACAGAGGCCAGTGAAGAAGTAGGAGATAAGAACAAGGGAACAGATTTGGTTACCCTTTAGCCACCCGGACATCGGAGTCCGACACTGCTGAACATCCATTGTAAGCAGGAAAAGCCCGGAAGGACCAGGAGGATGTAGTCCCCCTGAGGAGCAAATATACTAGAGACACTCAAACCTGACCAAGTACAGGACCAGGGGCCCAGAGGAGAGTGGGGATTCCCACAGGAGGTACTCATTGTCGGTTACAGAGTAAAACCCTGAGAGGGAGAAACAGCGGCAAGTTCAGTTATAGGCAGAGCTTACCCCAAACCACCGTACACAGTGACAGAGGAGGCCTCACAACTCTCAAAGATGAAAATCATGAATTGCACCGAGAACCTGGTTACCCTCCTGGATTGTACCTGTTACCGGACATCAGTAAAAGGTACCGAAACAAAGACTATTGTGTGTGTGTGCCTGTTTCACCGCAGAGACGCTACTACGACTCCCCTCATCCACCCTCGCTGCCCTGAGGTAAAGCTCCGCCTGTGGGGAGCTATAACACCCAAGCTGCATCACATCACCTCAGCTACCAGCCGCAGCGCTGGTATCAACATTACCAGGATCCACAGGTGGCGTCACGTTACCATTCCCCATCCATCATCATCATTCCCCTCCATATCCCCATCACTGAGGGTCCAGGGCACAAAACCGACCAGCCGTGATTCCCCCATCGAAGTACCATCCCGTCCCGGTATCCAAGTACCCCCTACCCTGTCGACTGCCTCAATGTGTACAATTACGTCAGTACACATGTTGTAAACATAGGCACGGATGATGTCAGAGCAGGGGAGTAACCCCCATAAATTGGCTTCATAAATTTAAGATGGTATACTGTATGTGAAGTATTCTACAGATCAGAGTCTTAAAAGGTTACATTTACAAGAAAAAAATGTGTAATATTTAGTAAAAGTGGGTAATATTTAGTAAAAATGGGTAATATTTAGTAAACCAAAAAGTAGGAAAAAATAACAACCAAAAATTAGCAGATATTCAACGGAACTCTGACTATCGCCTTCGGGACTGTAAAACAACAGCACAGAAGGGAGACAACCCGGTCAGGCCGAATCAAAGTGTAAGCAAAAGAAGAGCGGCGCGTCCTCGGCACCCGCAAGTTACACGGGTGTAAATACAAGGTTGGGACGTTACCGTCACGTCTGCATAGTGGAAGTGCAGCGCACCACCAATCACAGCACGCAGGCGGGACGGCACCAGCCAAACAGCCAAAAGCAACAGGGCTCCACAAGGGACCCCTATTATCACCACAGTCCCCAATTTCTCAGTATACAAGAGAGGCAAAGACAAGCATTATAAATGGAACCCATTGGTAAATGGTGATAGAATAGTAAATGGAATACTATTGACTGACTGATCGATCCTTATTAATCCATTGACAGTGCGATTCTAATCCATCCATCTCTGCACTGGACACGTGGTTCCTTGGTATCCCGGTTGGTTCGCATCAGCCTCAGGTCTACAAAGTGGTTGTGTCTCACACCACTACATAAGGCGAGCACGCTTATCAACACAGTTCTCCTTATACATCGGATAAGACTCTATTTTGCACTGTCTTTCTTTACCAGCTTTTCGTCTTGGATTGTTTCTCCTACATGATGAAGAAGAGCTGGGCAGTACAGTTCTAGGATCTATTAATCAATAAAATCATACCTGCCCTTTTGCTCTCACCCCTCCCTCAGGGGACCAAGAAAATCAGCTTCATGCTACTGGGAGAACAGGAGGAGGTGTCGGGGGTGTAGAGCCTGGGGGCTCCAGGATCTTCCTACACTCTAACCCCTTTCACACTTCTGTATGGGCAGGGGGCATATAAATATACACTGTGATCTTTTGCTGTACAATAATATGATGGTCCATAATGTGTGCTGCCATGTATGAGGCGAGGAGAACAGGCTGAGCACTGCATTGATCAATTCAGCACTGGCATGGTCTCCCCTCCGTCTTAGCAACTTGGTAGATTCCCACTATGGATCCTCAAGGATCTTCACTGACTCCTCAGTCACAGGAAAACATCCAGGCTTCTGTGCAGCATCTGTTAAGGTACCGTCACACGCCTCAATATTGCTGGCGAGAACGCTGGCAATTCCTGAATTCGGCGATGTGGAAACCACATCACATGTGCGTAGTGGCGTGTGACTGGGCGATTCTACAGCGAGAAATCGCTGGTGGAGTGTCGCCTGATCGACCTGCACTGCAGTGAAATCAGGCGATATCCTCCAGCTGATCTCAGCGCATCATGGCGTGTGACAGGGTGATAGCGACGTACACAGCGATCCTGAAATCAATCCCGTAGGCGTGCTTGGATGGTGTGTTTTTGCGCCTCATCTGCGGCGACTGGTGGGTGATACTGCGTTCCGATTGGCTGGCCGTGTCCGAGGCGCCTTATTTGATGACCCATGCGTTCATGCAAGGCTGACCAATGGGAACGCAGTTCCTTCCACCAATTGTAGTGCCAGGGCCGCGGTGAAACACACTCTAGCACGCCCCTATTCAAACACTACTCCCCGATCGCTGCTACGATTTTGGCGTGTGACGCGGCGATGTGTGAAGGGAAGATCGCTTCCGGTCTTCTGCAGGCGATTTCTGGGACGCAGGATCACCGAAGATCGCAAGCTAGATCGCTACATGTGACAGCTCCACAGCGATCAGAAGAAAGTGCCCAAAACATGCACGCTCACGTCAAATCGCCGGCAATATGGAAGCTATATGGCGGCGTGTGACTGGTACCTTTACAGATGGTATAAACCAGGAGCGTAACTACAATAGGTGCAGGGGTTGAGATCGCACCCGGGCCCTGCAGCCTGGGGGGGGGGTCCCAGAAGTCCCTTTGGCCTATAGAAAAAGACTAAAACTATTAAAGTTTTGCAATAATTGGGGTCCATGTTTGGAGCTTTCACACCCTGGGCCTGAAGTCAAGCCACTGGTATAAACTCCAAAGATACTGGGGCCACAGACACTGACAGTGAAGGGCCCCGTGCAGAACTTGTGTCTGGGCCCCCTCCCCCTCCATCAGGTGCTGCCTGTATATACACCCCCTAATACATTACACATGTATACACCCAGTACACACATGGACACAGTAGATATAATATATACACATAACACAGGCATAGACACTTTGTGATGTGATAACACGACCACAATATTATTTCCTCCTCATTCACTTATAGCTGTAACGGCCAGAACACTTTTATTCTCCAGAATCTTCACTATATGACGACTTGTTTCCTTGTGTTTCCAGCTGTGTTATTGTAAGGAGTTAATGGAATATAAACAATTGTGACATTTTTTCTATATTATTTATCGATCGCTGTAAATAATCTGTTCCCTGTATTGTGCGGGATGTTACAATTATAGGGAGATTATTGGAATTTACAGGAAATCAATCTTCTGTATAATCCCTATGACACAGGGATATTGCGGTCACCAGTACAATATGTCCAGGAGAAGATACTATGTGGATATTTAGGCAGAGAAAATCCTCCTATACGTAGCAGGGCAGCCTGTGCCTCACTAGGACATTATCCGCCTGCCATGATGGAGGTTGTGTGTTTGATCCCTAATAAAAGGCAAAGAATTAATGATCTATTTATGAATATATCTGCAGCACAGACAGATCTCCGGAGATCCTCTGAGCTGGAAGAGAAACCAGAAGGAAGATCCTGACTTGATCCCCAGAAAGAGACCGACTGAGTGACAATAACGTGATCAAATAGAGGATTGACAGGAATCTCATCTACCTGATGATCCCGGGGGACATTGTCCTCTTTTCTGGCCGATCCTGGGAAAATAGAGGACGGGGACATCTCTCCGGTGGATTTCTCTGACTGGATCCATCTATAGGAAATAACGGCAGTGACTGAATCCATTGTGTGTATGTGATGAGCAGATGATGGGGAATCTAGAGCACTCTCACACCTGTTCTCTCCTCTACAGCCCAGGAAGGTCTCCTCTTACCCGGGGATGTGATGGACGGGGGATTCTCCATCATGACTATGTCCTTGTACAGATCCTTGTGTCCTTCTAAATACTCCCACTCCTCCATGGAGAAATAGACGGTGACGTCCTGACACCTTATAGGGACCTGACACACACAATGAGCCGTCATTAGCAGACCCCTCCCCCGGCGTTATTGTAGAATGTCCCAGCATTCCCGGGGGGCAGCGCTCACCTCTCCGCTCAGCAGATCAGTGATCCTGTGGGTCAGTTCTAGGATCTTCTGCTCATGTATCAGTGAATGAGGTGGAGGCTCGGTGATGTC